>APFE030864234.1:27167-129923 GCA_000404065.3 Pinus taeda | reverse complement strand
AATTAATAACAAAAATAATTCTATATATTATATAAAACAAGTGAAAATAAAAAAGTATTATTATTAGTGTGTTGTCAAAACTTAGATTAATTTTAACTTTAGATTGCCAAGAGCCAAGACGAATCAAATCTCTCAGGTGCAAACCTTTCTTCATTAGCTTCCTCTTTGTAGCTAACCTCTAACCTTTCCTCAAGTTTGTACTCAAAAAGATGTGTACAATCCTTTCTTCATTAGCTCCCTCTTTATAGCTAACCTCTAACCTTTCCTCAAGTTTGTACTCAAAAAGAGGTTTGCATCTTGACAAATTAGATTCCTCTCAACACTTGGTAGATCTAGAGGTAAGATGTAAATATACTGGTTAAAAACAAGGCCAATCATGTTACTATTGAATAATAATATTATCCCCATAATTTAAAATAATTGATGTTAACTAATCACTAATAAAATTAATTAAGAAAATAATTAATAAATTAAGTAATAACTATTAATTTAAAAATAATAATAATTAAGAAAATTAACTATTACTAATTTATAATAATTAAGTATTAATTACGTCGTAAGGCGTTCCTATGGGAAGAACTCCCTCAAGCTGCAACTCTGCATCGTCGGGTACTGTTCGATCAATTGATTGACAATTAAAAGCTTTTCAGTCATTGGATCCCACCACCTGTCAATTGTCTTCAATCGTATGAACTGTGAGTAGATTCCTTTATTTCCATTGCTTATCTTTTCCATTGCACCAGAACAGTGTGGAGAATTTTGCTTTAAGTGGAAGAGGTTTTCAGGTTCTATGGTTTTCAATTTGAGTTCTTTGGTTTTGTTTCTCCGTCAATGGAGGCAGGGGTGCTCGAGAATTGGGCTAGTGGGTTTGGCCATGATGGGCCATAACCTAGCCCTCAACGTCGCAGAGGAAGGCTTCTCGTTCTTTGTCTACAATCACACAACAAGTCACATGGATGAAACCATGGAGCGGTGGGAAAGGTAGGCCCTTAAGAAGGGTTTGTTGTTTTTGGGAATGGGGTCTTTGGTGGTGAGGAGGGGCGCTCCATGGCTTATCACTCATGCCGGATGACACCATCTAGGCTCACAGGTGAGTGAAAACATCTCTCCACAACTCATTTTGTAACTTGGTTTCTATTCGCATGCCCACGAAGTCGTCGTCGTCCTCCTCCTCTTGGTGGAGGTGGAAGCCTTAATCTACTATTCCACATTTCTTGTGTTGAGATGCCTCTAGTGATTTCTTAGGCCGTTCTTGTTATAGGAGTAACACACTCAACTTATTTTTCCCAGATGGTGAAATACATGGAAATGGTGGATGTGGTTATAAGGATTGTTACCAAGAGCTCTAGGTGCCATTTTTTTTAGGGTTGAAACAATGTGCCATTTTTTTAAGGGTCGAAATGATGTGATTTTTATTATTTTACAAAATGGTGCATGTAGTGCAAAATTTAACCTACTTTACCTTATATATATTTGGATCAGGAAGGTCATGAAGAAAATCGATAGCCTTGGTCAATTTTGTTGGTGTATGCTCTATTCTTAAGTTTCTGGTTCAGTAAATTGCATATTGTAAATAGTTTTTGATGTGTGAGGTTGTTGTTTATGGATGTTATTATAATTTGAGCAAGCATAAAAATTATATCCAGGGGCTACGAAGTGTATGTTTCTCAAAACATAAGAAGAGGAGCCTAATATCAAAGAAAAAATGCATAGTTCTAAATTGTTCCTTAAAAACCCCTTTAGTCCTTACTTAGGTTATGTTTTTATAAATCAATGAAATTATATGTTGCCACAAATCGCAATGTAATGTTTTTGCCTTCAGAGAAACTACCATAGTGTGGTCTTTATATTCATTCAATCTATAGGCTTATTAGTGGATTGCCATTGACATTATTTTTCTATAATTTGTCTTCAGAGATTCGGGGTGAGATTGCTTGTTGTTGCATTACAGATGAGATTGGAGGTGCAGGGTCAAAAGGTTAAAAATGCACGTTAAGTGGGAAGAAAGTGAATGACATTATTTGGGAAATGCAAATGGCGGAGAAAAAGTGTGTTGTGAAGAGGAGCTCTTGCATCCATTGCATGGTAGTTCACTTTGTCTTACTTCCTTTTTCGTTGTGAAGAGTACTAATTGCAACAAGATGAGCTCTTGCAACCATTGCATGGTATCTCACTTTGTCTTACTTCCTTTTCCTTGAAACTATGTGATTGTTGAAACTATCTAATTGTTTGATTGCTTAAATATTCTAAATATATGTAAATATTTGTTATATTGTACTATAAAAACAATCCTAGATAGATTTTTGAATTGCAGGTCTACAAAACATAATATTTGTAATGAGTTTTTCTTGTGCATTGGGATCCTTGCTTGGGTTGTGCTACAATTTTTGCATATTTGTAACTGATATTTTACATTTTTGTAAGCAACGTATCTTAAGGTTTGTTCTGGTTGCATAATCATATATGGTCATCCATGGTGTTTTTGGATATTCTCGTTTGTTTTTTTAGTGACAGAGGCCAACGTCCATGCTAATGGAATTTAAATTCCAGATAACAGATGTGTCATCAGTTGGAGGGAGGTTGGTGTTGGTGGAAATGGCTGGTTCAAAAAGCATCAGACAGGTTGGGATAGGGGTGGAGGAAAATATGAGGGTTCTTAGTGCTCACTCTTTCTCTCTCACTTCTAAACACACATACACAGATTCATGCATCTCATCTAATAACTATATGGCTAGAAAAACTAATGTGTAGTTCCATCTTGTTGATCAGGCAGGTAAAATAAATCAAGGGAATGGGGCATTGAGAAGGGTTGTAGAGGCTACAACAAATGGGGATGCTTACATTCTCTATAGAGACAGTAAAATTACCATGCTTCTCCAAGTATTGTTGTCTTCTAGACCTATGCATTTATTCATTTCCAATAGGAGGATTTTTGTAAATTTCTCTTCTTTTTTAAGATTATTTCGAAGTGGTTTAGTCAATTCAACATGGGTGCAAAACCATAGAACAAATAACTCTCTTGATGAGGATTGGATAGGCGGGATGCCATTGAAAGGGTGCTTTCTTGTTATACCCAAAACTTCTTTTCAGGGTGTGAGGATTGTGAAACCTACATTGAGGGCTTTAAAGTAGATGAAGAAGGTAATGGGAAAAAGGGAAATGCTGAGAAAGAGGATCGCGTGATTGAAAATATGTCTAAATATTTGAAAATTGAAGACAATGATTTAAAGTTTATAGTGGACAAATTTGATAAAGATCCTAGATATATAGGTTGTCGCCTACCAAATGAGGGGGATTCTTTTACCTTCATCCTATACTCAGAAATAGATAATGTCTCCAACTCAGATTGCTCTTATATAAGAGATCCAAGAAAAGAAGATACATATCGTCAATCTCAATATCTGCAAACGGAAGATGGTGATAATTATATCTTCATCTTCACATAAAATTGCATCAGTACAAGGTATGTTTTTAATGTGTCTTTGCATTGTCATGGAATTGGTGTTTTCATATATATATGTGATTGTCACCTTCAAACTTCATAGAAAACTACATTAGTATAGGGATTTCCTTTAATATATCTTTGCATTATCATGGAATTGGTGTTTTCATGTAAGTGTGATTGTCACCTTAAAAGGCTTTGGTTAATGATATCATCTTAAGGAGTGAGGCCATCAGGTTTTGAACCAATGCCATTATCATTAAAACATTCTAGGATGCCTCAAGATCACAACCTTCCCGACAACTCATGTGCATAAATCATGTCTTAATGCTAAGGTGGTTAAAATCCACAATGCATAACTCAATTTACTTTGGCATGTGTTTTATGCACAAGTTGGATGTGGTCTACCCTGGTCTACATTTTTTTGGGTAGCTTTGGCTTATTATTGCAGGGGTGAAATATGGTGCTTGTTAAGAATTTGTTTCAAGTTCAATTTGTGTAGAGTAGCATTGTAAATTCTCTATTTTGAATTTTATACATATTCAATGTTAATCTCATCCAATTCCTTTGAAAATTGTGGAGTTCTTGCATCCATAATTGTTTGAATCGATGTTTCGAGCCATCCACCGTGGCTCATCATCAAGAAAAGTTTATTTTGATTTGATGATGAGATGGCATGTACCTTTTGAAGGGACAACTAGTAACACTAGAGGCTTCATAGACCAAGTCAACTCTTAAGTTTGGATCTACCTTTTGTGGGAATCAAGTCAAAGAAGCTCCTTAGAGTTTGATTCAGACTCAAACCATTCCTGCAGTTTTAACTTACAAGTCAAATGCAAGTCAAATTCATTCAATGAAATTGTTACTGTGATTTCCATTTATTCACAAATTTGATTCTTTGTGGGTTTTTTCTCATGTCCATACTTGTAGAGGCTTTTAGGATTGAAACTCTTTAAACCCAATAAAAAGTATTGATAGTTGAAACAAAGAAAAATTTCCAAGTTTTTTTATGGCTTTAACAGTGGTTGCAACAAGGGGTATCCAGGAGTAGGGTTGATGGTTTAAATACAAGAATTTGGAAAGTTTAACTCTCTACCATGAAGGGTTTATGTAACCAGAAAAAAAAATAAGGAAAAAACAAGCCTATATTATAGGGATTAAGTAGCTTGTCACTATGCCTCCCTTGTACCCATGAATTTTAGGTCTCACAAGGGTCTTAGCATCATGGAATTCAACATCACGATCAGAACTAACTTATATTTGCTCTAGTAACTCGAGACCAATAAAATTGGAGAATTTTTTTTCACAGATGCTATTTGTTTGCACTACGTCCCTGCTGAGCCAATGACATAGTTTAGAACCCATATTGTTGGTAACATGGAATAAACAAACTTATTTGGAAACAAAGAATATATTGTTTTAAGAAGATAATACAAGGCAATGCATCGTACATTACCATGACTCTACAAATTGAATGATCTCAAAATAATTGCTAACTCTCAATATCACCATACGGAAGATGGTGATAATTATCGATAAAATCAAACTAAATAATTTATACAAAATAGAAAGAGGCTTAAATATGGGAGCAAGGCACATACTCAAAACACAAACTATTTCTTTAGAGTCAAGAAATAGTCTAAACCTATTCTCTAGGTACGGTTGTCTTCTAGACCTATGCATTTATTCATTTCCAATAGCAGGCTTTTTGTAAATTTGTCTTCTTTTTCAATATTCTTTCAAAGTGGTTCAATCAATTCAACATGGATGCAAAACCCTAAACAAATAAATCTCTTGATGTGGATTATATATGCGAGATGTCATTGAAAGGGTTGTTGTTTATCATACTCGAAACTTCTTTAGAAGGTGAAGAGGATTGTGAAACCTGCATTGAGGGATCTAAAGTAGATGAAAAAGGTAATGAGAAAAAGGGAAATGTTGAGAAAGAGGATCCTGTCATGGAAAATATGTTTGAAATTTTGAAAAGTGAAGCTAATTATTTGAACTCTACGGTGGAAAAATGTGATAAAGATCCCAAAAATACAAGTTGTCACCTATTAATTGGGGGGGGTTCTTGTACCTTCATTCTATACTCAGAAACATACAATGCCTCCAATTCAGACTTCTCGTATATAAGAGATCCAAGAAAACAAAATAAATATTAGTAATCACAATATCTGCAAATGGAAAATGGTGATGATTATAACTTCATCTACACATAAAATTGCATTGGTATAAGGGATTCCTTTAATGTGTCTTTGCATTATCATGGAACTAATGTTTTCATATAAATGTGATTGTCACCTTGAAATTGCATAGAAAATTGCATTAGTACAAGGCTTGCCTTTAATATATCTTTGCATTATCATGGAATCGGTGTTTTCATATAAATGTTATTGTCACCTTGAAAGACTTTTGTTAATGATATCATCTTAAGGAGCGAGGCCACCAGGTTTTGAACCAATGTCACTATCATTGAAACATTCTAGGTTGCCTAGAGATCACAACCTGTCAGACAACTCCTGTGCATAAATCACGTCTTAATGCTATGGTGGATAAAAACACAACGCAAAACTCAGTTTACTTTGGCATGTGTTTTATGCACAAGTTTGATGTGGTCTACCCTGGTCTTTATTTTGGTTGGGGAGATTTGGCTTATTATTGCAGGAGTGAAATATGGTGCTTGTCAAGAATTTGTTTCAAGTTAAATTTTGGCAGAGTAGCTTTGTAAATTCTCTATTTTGAATTTTATAGATATTAAATGTTAAGCTCATTTAGCTCCCTTGAAAAAATATTGAAAGTTAGATTTAAGATTTAGATTTTATGCATACATAAAAAAACATACATGTGTATATTGCCACAAATAAGATGGACACTATGTTCTTCGAACCCCTCACAAGTATCTACAAGCTTCACTTTCTGGATGAATTTAGTGACCTTTGGGATGATATTAATGAACGGTATAATAAGACATTGGCTCTAAGCAATGGATTTACAAAACATGTGTCTATTGCCACAAATAAGATGGACACTAGGTTCTTCGAACCCCTCACAAGTACCTACAAGCTTCACTTTTTGGATGAATTTAGTGACCTTTGGGGTGAGAATAGTGAATGGTATAATAAGACATTGGCTCTGAGCAATGGATTTACAAAGCCTTTTTGCAAGGTTCTGCCCATTCATTTGCATTAAATTCCTTTTACAAGGGAAGAATTTAAGCCAAAAGTGCATTTTCTGTTATGAGTAGGATATGTAGCATCGCTTTTATTTTTGTTATGACCTCTAAAAAGTGTTTCATTCAACATATATTACTTCTAAATTGATTCACAAATTATGTTATTCTTGGAATAGTATTTAGTAGAACAACTCTAGACATTTGAATAAGTTTTAGTTTAGTAATAATACAAATAAATGGTAAAGTTAAATTTATTTATTACTTTTTGTTAGAGGAAGTAATTCTTGTTGCAACGTAAAGAGTTCTTGAGTAACCGACATCTAGATCACATAACATATCACATCTTCTTCATCTATACTATTTTTCAATATGCTAGCTATCCCTTAACGTGTTTCCTTTGCAATATGTGGTGCAATTGCTAGTCATATATCAAATGTTATCCACACTAACCCTATATGTGATGAGTGTTTGAGTAACCAACATCTAGATCACATAACATATCACATCTTCTTCATCTATACTATTTTTCAATATGCTAGCTATCCCTTAACGTGTTTCCTTTGCAATATGTGGTGCAATTGCTAGTCATATATCAAATGTTATCCACACTAACCCTATATATGATGAGTGTTTTTCACGTAAGTATATTCATTTATATAATTTTATATTAAACCAGTCTAGAATCTATCTTAACTCAACATCTACCAAGCATTGGCAGAGATCTAAAAGAAGTTTACATATCACAACACTTGGTAGATCTGAAGTTGGATCTAAAATAGTTTAATTCCCCCTTTAAATAGACTATATTCCACATGAATACCATGTGACAATACCATGAGTTCTCAATAATATAGGTTATTTTTATTTCTTTACTTTCATTTTTTGTTTTATTTAGACCTGAGTTAAAAAAAATTATATTACATTTATAATTTTATTTTTATGTAATTTGACTTAATCGCAATATTAAACATTACATTACAACCATATTAAACACTAAAAAACACATCTCAACGCAAGAAATAAATAAATTGAAGAAAAAAATTAATAAAAAAACTTTGTAAAATTAATTTCCACGTGAGCAGTGCTTTTGATTAGTGTTTTCCACGGGACTTCTGATACTCTCTGGAAAAGATATAATAATAATCCTTCGGCGATGCCTTGTCATACGATGACGTGTCATTAACACCATCTCGCCTCACTCAACATTCTCTTCTTTTTATGTCCAACATGGACTCGCGTGGAAACCCTCCGGTTCCAAATTCTGCTGCCGCCAACATTTAGTTGGCCTTTATCTTATCGATCAATCCAGCAGCTTAACAATCTCAAACTTTCGCTGACGATCGACGCCCTTTATTCATTATCAGGCGCTTGGGTTACCCTGTGTTTTTTCCGGAGTTCGATTATCACATTTCTGTATTGGCCCCTGATCGAATTTGCAACGGGCTTTTGCATACAAGAAGAAAATCATGGGAACGATGGCTTCATGCTCCCGGAGGACGGACGCAGTGAGTTCCGACGCTGTCAGGATAGTCCACCTTAACGGCCAGTTGGACGAGTTTCCTGCTCGCGTCAAGCGAGTGCTGCAAAACCACCCTGCCCGGGAGTGCCCGGGAGTCCTCTAACACGGCTGTTTAACCGAGTAATAAACAGCCGAGGAATTACTCGGACTACTAATAGTAGCTGGAATCTGGATAAAAAAATTCAGCATTATCAAAAACATCTAAAACACTTAAAATTTTGAAGTTTAACAATTATAACTCGAATTTACAAAAATCTTTACCAAAATTTCCATAATTTTCCAGGGAACTCCTTCGCCATGTTAGGCTAAGCAATTCATGATGCTCGGGAGCCCTACTAATGGCTGCAGGGTAAGGTTACCTTAGAAAAGCACAAACTTAAAATTCAATTACCTAAAAAATATCTAGATTAAAACTCTAATCTGAAAATTATATAAATGAAATGATATTTTAATGTGTATCAGACTAAAAATAGTTTATCTTATCATTAGTTCTTGCTTTTAGCCTTTTGCAATTCAGTTTTTTTCTTATTCAAATTGATGATGAGCTGGCTCAACCTTCCAACAATTCCCTCACTGAAAGGATAATGACAAGAAATTGATGCTAACATATTTTCATAACTTTTTCTGATGTAATTTACCACATCACATTCTAAAATGAAATGTTTTTCTGATTCCATTGCCTTTTCCACTGCCATTGAGCAATAAGAACATTTTCCCTCCACAGAATGCTTACACTTCTTTATAACAATTTTTTTTATTTTCTTGCTATTTGTAAAACAAACATTGAAATAGATTAAAACCCAACATAAAAATTCATTAAAATTAAAACCCACAAACATTGAAGTAAATTAAAACCAACATAAAAACTCATTGAAATTAAAACCCAAATATGAACCATATATATCACTGCCATAACAAATACATAACAAACAAACCCAAACCCACCCTCTTATAGTTAAATTCCACCCTCTTATAGGGCATCACTTAGTAATTTGAATTTTCACACCCAAGTAGCCATCTTCCTCTATCTATCTACATAAATATATACGTAAATAATGGGTATGTCTGATCATTTATTCAAGTTCCAATAATACAAATACAAGAGTATATTTCGCGAGTAAACGCAAATAACCAAAAATTTAGTCTCGATGATTATTTCCAAGTGAAAATGCCTTCTATAAAAGAGATTCAGCCACCTGCATAACTTTACATATATAAATGTGAAAAGTGCACTAAAATAACTGTGAGGGATCCCATTATAAACAAATAAACCCTTAGGTATTTGGGCATGGTTAATGTCCGGCTCATAAGAGTCATGTGTTAATTTATAGAATTTTCATGCACCAAGTAGCTACCTTCCTCTTGGCCTGTCCATGTAAATGGCCATGTAAATTAATGGGTATGTTTATGAGATTATCATTTATTCAAGTTTCGAAAACACAAATGCAAGGTAAAAGAAAATCTTTCGCAAGTAAAAGGAGCAACCAAAAATTTAATATGAGTCACTTCTATGTGAAAAGTTAACACACCTTCCACAAATAAGACTAATACTTGTTTGAGTTCTTTTTCAACAAGGATACTTAAATAAAGAGTTAATGATTCAAACAAGAATTTATATATCATTTCCATGGGAAGTAGAAATTAGCTCATGCATAGGAAAAAATATGGATAAAATTTCATAAATGATCTTAAAACGATTTTATAAAAACAAAGTAAGCTTACTTTTATGGTGAGATGGAAGAGCAAAGTATATTATCTGAGAATTTTTTAGTATATTGAGTACCAAAGCTCTTTGCCCAGTTTGTGAACCAAATAGTAGAAAGTTAGTAAAAACAATTTCTTGTCAATTATCAGCATAAAATAAGAGATATAGACAACCGGTTTCTAATAGCATGGGCTCTACACATTCCTAATATAAATAAGGATGAATACATGAGGCACATACTTCAGATTCTGTAATCTCTCCATAGGAAGAAAGGTCATTTTTGACACTGGTCATTTGAGCATATATTTGGCCTTTTAAATATGGTAGCAACATTCTAATGTGCTTCTCTAAAACCTGAATACAAAACCAATTCTCGCATAGGTCTATCAAGGATGATCCAATCAGAATCCCATAAAGGACATTCAGAAGACCAAACTATAATAAATTGAATGTAATGTATTCTCAAATTTAGCACCAAGGCATTGATTACATGATTCAATTTCTTTGCTAGTTGGGGATACCACAATGTTTAGATAGACTATAGTATACCAAACACAAAAAGAAAAATGCAAAAGCTCTTAGCACAAACAAACATAAATGAGTGCATTTGGATCAACAACTAGCAATAATGTGTGTATCTATTATGCAGATGGCATGAAACTTATGTGACAACTGCGAAAAAAATTCTCCTCTGATGCAAGTGCATCTCGTATGCTTTTGTTTGCAATAATGTCATGTTTTTAAAAATACCATTCATATGTCAATATCCCATAGTTCTCAGAACTATCATATGGTTACTTTGAAATTCAATACAAAAATAAACTAGAAACATGAATAAACAATAGCTTAATATGTGGCATAAAACATGACCATAGATCGGGCTTGAGTACAATTTAACAAGCAATTCCAAGTCATGAATTCATGATATTTAGATGATATAGGTACTAGATATGAGAATATTTAATATGAGATCTAGACTAAGACATGCAATGTTGCAAGCCTGCAAATGAATTGAACACATTATTACCTCTTGACTTCGATTAACAACCCCAATATTCACAAGGCAAAGTGGGATCACATTTCCAAGAAGTAAATTAGAAGCATAAGTTCCTCTATCCATAATATTTAGTTGTAATATTGATATATATCCCAAGATTTATCCATTAGTTTTCCATTTGTCTAACTAAGAAACTCAAACCATTGCGAAAATTTTCATCAAATATTATGGAATTCTCTTATAAAATGTATTTGTCATGAACATTACCTTTGTGATCACACCTATTGTATGATATCCTCTTGTAAGAGTTCCAATCAGGGTTCAAAATTGAAGACTTCACAACCCTTCAAAGGGGGTCAAAGTGCGAAGCGAAAATTAGATGTCAAAAAAATGATAATTTTTATTGAACTACTTGCTTTAAAAAAAAATTGTATAACAAAATGCTCGGTGAAGGGTTGCTAGATAAATTGTTGTCGAATAAATTGCAAGTTACAAAATGTTATGGAATTCAGAGAAGGGATTTAATTATCTTAGTCAAACCATTTACAATAATAAAATCGAATTAAGTACAATGACAATAGTGGCATTAGAATCCAAACCATGTTATGTTAACAAATCGACTTTGGTAGGTTACAAGCAATAAATACTGAACTTTGATCTCAAATTGAATAACTTCTATGAGTTTCACACAAACACAACTCAGTGAGTGAGTACATTCTTTGCCAATGCTTTTCAAATTCATATTTTGTTGATAAGGAGAAATATAGAAAAATACAATTGGAATTAAGTAATTTCCTTCAATTCGGTATTTCTTTGTTCCCTACAAAGAAACTATAGGTGATTTCAGTCTCATGTGGACATATAGATGGGAAATAAATGAGGTATTAGATTTGCGAGCATAGTGGGCTAGAGTGGCGGTTTTCTCATGTTATTTTCCTTCTTGATATGAGCCTTAAATGATGGCGCTTATTCATGCTTTAGAATCTATTACCCAACACAAGTGAGAGGAAATCTATAGGTCATTTTTGGTTGTTTAGGGATTTTTCCATAACCTGATATCATTCATTCATTTGATGGCTTGTTGTATGTGTGGAAGTAATAGTAAGAGGGCATGTATGTGGTGGGAGCCAAGGAAATTTATTGCACCTTAAGACATCAAATCAGTGGGAAAAAATGTACTAGGGCAAAAAACAGAACAGGTGGAAGAATTTAGGATAGGGACCATAATGAAGAGGAGGAGTTGGAAAATTAGAGGGCCAGTGTGTTGCTTGACACTAAATAATGTTGTGATCAGAGGCGACTCCCCTTATTTATCATAATTTCTTTTCATGAAGCCAGGTTCAAATAAATTAGAAGGTTGGGATATCTTCAAATAAGTGCTTTTGTTGTATTTGTTGTTGAAAAATGCAACAATGAATTCTCAATTTGATTTTGCCTTGATTAAATTGAGAAAAATTGAATTTCCACATCACCGGACAACTTGGATGCAGTAGAATGAGGTGACATAGCTCTTGTCACACAGTTAGCTTAGTAAATTCGAGTTGCAAGAGTTAGAGTTCAGTTAAGCATGTGTGATTGCTAATTTTTAGCAATCAAGGTAAGCTATTTCAAGTTATTTTAAGTTAAATTAGTTCTAATTGTTGGAGGAACTAGTGGAAGGTCAATTGTGCAATGGTACTTCAATCAAACTCAGTGATCATCCAGTTAACTGATCAATCAACCCTAAATAGCTAGTGCATGTAGAGAATTCAAGTTCCCTAGTTGTGGTGGAGATTCCAAGGCAGTGTAAAATTAGTTGTAGACTATTCGTGAGTGTACAGGTGTTGCATGTAGTCAGATGATCAACCTTGGGAATTACGCAAGCATTTTGAAGGAATTTCCTAAATAATAGGGGCTTAATTTCTCAAGGAATTGTGCAAGGAAATAGGGGCTTAAGCAGAAGCACAAATTGACTAAGTCTAGCTCATGCTTCTAAGTGATCAGAGAGAGAGGCATCTACAGGTTGTGCTCAATTGAGCAAAGAAATTGTAGTACATCTCTATTCATTAGATTAATGCAAGCAGGCAAATGGTTTTTTAGCAGATTGCTTTCCCCTAGAAAAATATTGTTTGCATGTGTGTTATTTCTCATTGCATGTTTGTGATTGGTGTTCTAAATTGTGAATTGATTTCTGTAGAGTGGTAGAGTAGGTTTGTGTCTTGTAATTTTGATTAAAATTTCATGAGCATTTTCAAAGCTGCACAATAATTTCTACATGGTATCAAAGAAGGATTCACATTAGAGTATGAATTTCGAGGTTGTTTCTCAGGAGGATCAAATTTGCAGTTAAGTGTAGCATGATCTCTTTAGAGCTAAGAAGATGACCTTCAACGGATTGAGGCTAGAGTATGCCTTGGAAGGCAGCTCTAATTTCATCGTATGGAAGGATCACATGGAGGAAGTACTGGATGACAATGGATTGCTAGAATACATCAAGACATATGTTCCAAAACCACAAGCATCTGATGCCCAGAACCTTGCTAAGTGGAAGAAAGATGTAGCCAAGGAAAGGAGAATAATCTTGGAGGGAGTATGAGATCACATTGTCTCAAATCTCGACGGGGAATAAACTTCATTTGCAATATGGAAAGCACTGACATAATTGTTCGAGAATAGTAGTGACCACAGGATGTTGACGCTCAAGGATAAACTTTGACATATTGATCCAAAATGGATTTTGGTAGAATCCTAAGTCTAAGTGTTCCTCATTGAGGAAAATGAAAGTCCAAGGAAGTTCCTAGAACTAGCCCCATTACAGAGATCACGCCGTTTTGAATCTGCTGCAACTTGAATGGGCAAAAATGGACTTAGGATGAAAAATTTATCACTCAAAGAAGATGCTCCTTGTTCCCTAGAAAAAGAGGCAAAATCCTTTAGAAATGGCCTAAAAGGCTTTATGAAGAAAAAAAAAATGCATCAAAGGTCCTCGGAGGCAGACATGCAATCGAACCGGGTCGATGCGATGGTGCGATCGCCGAAATTGGCAGATCGGCATCGACGATGGCATGGGGCTTGAGGCGGGACCCCACGCCAAACGATATCACAATCGTCGAAATCGGCTGATTGCAATCGGCAATGCCATGAGGCAGAGGTAGGACTCCGGGCCAAGCAATATCACGATGGCTGAAATTGGAAAATCGCAAACGGCGATGCCACGAGGTAGAGGCGGGACCGCGGGCCAAGCGATATCGCGATCGCCGATATCAGTGTCAACAGATCGCGTCGACATAGGCCACGCCATATGACTTACCCCAGGTCCATGCGATATATGCGATGTGATGAAAATGGACCCGAAAGGGTTTTGTAAATGCCAATATATAATATTTCAAGTCCGTCTAAAAGCCATTTGACAGGATTTTTCAATATTTTAATGTATTTTTAGAATACTAAGGGGAAACCATGAAACATGGGCATTGCGACTTGCGAAAGCGATTTCAGGCGGACCCAATAGAAATATAAGGCAGAATTCAAGATATTTGAAGTCCGATAAACGGCAAAGTGACGAGTTTTCCTGTGTTTTAGCGTATTTCTCTGTGTAAACAGAGAACGCTATTCTTGGGGATTTCAAGGGCCCAAAGGTCCCTTCTGTTGCAAAACAGGTGGCCACCATACCTTGGGATGTTAGCAACGATTGCTAAACGCTCCAGAAGGAAGATGAAGGGACATCGACCGGGAGCTAGAGAGTCTGAGAGCTGAAACGAACAGACAAGCACCGATAGGCTTAAAATTCGTTCCATGATAGAGACAGAGGGGTTGCTGAATCTGAGAGCATTATTGAGAGGCATAAGAAGGCAGTTCAACAAGCTAAAGGGGTGAGAAAGCCTAAGAGTCTGATTGACAGGCAGCGAAGCTGCAAAAAGTTTGTTGGAAGGTTGCCAAGGATCGCTTGGAGGTCAAGCGGATCACAGAGGCATGCAGAGGCCGAGAGAGAGAGCTCAAGATAGCCAAAGTCGAAGAGCCAGAGACAGCAAGAGCCTAAGAGCCAAAGCCAGAGAAAGAAGACCGAGAGCTTCAGAGCTGGACACTGAATAGCATTCTAAACCCATTGTTTCTTTGTAAACCGTGGAGTTGAGCCAAAGAGCTTGTAAAAAGATTGCTGCCATAATCCCAGAGAGCCTAGTCGAGTTGACTAGAGCTCAAGGAGATGTAGCCCAAGAGTTTTGGGTGAACTCCATATTAGATTGTTGTTCTGTGTGTTTTATTTTATTGTTGCATTGTCTCTGCTGCTTTATTTACTGTTATATGTATTTATACATCAGTGTGAGCACATTAACTTACAGTGCAACAACAGAATTTAAAGCACATAATCAGTTAAAAACAAATACCAACATACCCTATATTTTCAGGCATTTTTAATTCCGCATTGGTTAATCAATAGGACTTGGGAATATTTAAAGCTTTGGAAGTGGGAGAGGTTCTTGTAACTGAGACAAGAAGCCTAAGTGCCCCATTTTTAGATCAGGTGGTATCGGAGCTAAGTTTGGTTAACCCCACCTTCAAAGAAGGTTATATTAGAATGCTTGATTGACAAAGCAAAGAATGCTTGTCTGAAAGGTATTTGAATAGCAAGAGGCTGATTGTATGCTTGTTGCAGACTGACTATTTTCTGAGTTTGCAGAGGAAAAGGGGAAGCTACTGATAGCTCAGTTCAGGAAGGACAAATAGGAAGAAGGGCTGAAGGCATTCTTCTATTCCAAAGGACCTCAAGGCAATCCTTGAAGCACAAGAGGTTTGTTTCAAAAGGTTTCTTAATAAAGCACTCTATTAATCTTGTTTGAAGTTCTTTTGTTCATTGGTATAATGACAACTTCTACAAGTGAATCCTCAAATTCCTCCTTCATCACAAGACTCTATGATGGAGACTTGAAGCAAGACTTGTTCATCATGATGGATAAGGTGAGAGAAATGTATGAGGATGGAAGGAAGAGCATCATACTTAAAGAGAAGCTTAATTCCATGAAGGAAGAGAAGCAGATGCTTTCTGACAGACTGCAGGAAATGGAGAGGCAACTTCATATTACAAATATGAACATGAAGAGGATGCATGAGTTGGAGTCACAGCTCTTTGCTGCCCAAGAAGCCTTATTCAAGTATCAGCTGGAAGAAGAGGTAAACCATTACAGTTTGTCTTCAAATTATTCTAAGAATGCTTATATTGGTTCTTTTGAAAAACATAATAGAGGCATAGGTTCCAAGCTAATCTCCAAGATGGGTTATGAAGGAAAGGGCTTGGGAAAGCATGCACAAGGTATTGTTGAACCAATAATAGTTGAGGAAAGGCCTAAGTATTTGGGTCTTGGCTATGGACAGTATTATGCAGAGAGTTCCAAAGTTGCCATGAAGACCATCAAAACAACTCTAAGAAGGGGTTGCATTGCAGAGTGTGAGGATTGTGTTTAGGAGGAATGCAATAGCTTGAAACATCACTTGCAGGATGCAAGTGTTCAGAAGCACACACTTGAAACAAAGAATTGTGGAAACTCTAACAGCCTTGAAGAGATTGATGGTGTTCAAAAGGGAGTCACTTCTTCATTTGTTTCACCTCCTCATGAAGGAAATAAATGTGAAAGAGGAAGGTATAAATCTGGTTCTAAACATGTTCCTTTTGATTTTGCAAAGCATGGTAAATTTACACATAAGCATGGGAAAAGAATTGCATGTTCCTTTTGTGGTTTGGATAACCATCATGTTTCTAGATGTTGGAAGAGAATGGCCACATACAGGAAAATTTTGAAGGAAAAGAAGCAAAGAGCCAAAGGTCCATTGGACAAGGCAAATCATGTTGTCAAGAGGATGCACATGCAGTGCACTTACTGCCATAAGAAAGGACATCTTGCTGCAAAATGTTGGACTTTGAATCCAGCGATGCTTCCACAAAAGTTTAAGAAAGTGGAAGGAGAAGACGGCAGAAATGGAAATGAAGTTTCCATGGATGATGTGTCTCAAGATGATTCACATGTTGATGTTGATGTGCAGACAAAGGAAAAACCTTTGAACTGGATTGGTAAGAAACGGTTAGAGTTCTTTTCCAATTAAGGATTGCATGTCTATTGATGCATCTATTGGCATTTCTTTGTTGATGAGATGCAAGTTGCAGGTTTCTACCAAGATGGTGAATGGAAAAGATTGAGTGGGAGACTCACTTTATTGTTGCAACATTATATTTCATTTCAGCTTCGAAAGTACAGTGTGCTTAAGTGAAAGTTGAAGGATGAAATGCATGCATAAGCATGATGTGCATGAACACAGGGATGTTGATGTTTTCCTTGTATTTGAACATATATATGTAATTAACTTGAAGGGTTGATTTCTCTAAACATGCATGTAATGTTGAACTGAGAAAAGTTGACTTGGTCTCCAAGATGGAGATAGTGATGAAATGTTCCATTTTTTTTAAAAGAGTCCTAATGGTCTTTTTCTACATGCTTGACTTGAAGGGTCATTTGTTTTAAAGGCATGTTTTGTGGGCTTGTTGTCTAGTCCATCATTTGTATGTATATGCAAGACATGGAGGTGTTCACAAGATGTGAAATCTATTTCTTTGTTGAAGCAGGAGCTTAGTCCATCCAGTTGTTGTCTGTATACCTGTTTTTGTTAGCAGTTGTTGTTGACAGCTTTTCAAACAGGTACAAATGAGGGTTTGTGGAGTAGGTGTACTTCACATTTGTTTGAACCACCTTGGATCAATGATCAAGGTAGGGAAGTTCAAACTACCTTCTGTCACCATCTAAGCATGAGTTTTGCAGGAAGGCAAAGAAGAAGGAAGCTCTTCCTAGGAAGACCAACCCATCCAGAAGGGAAGTGGTCAGAAACTTTGGTTAAAGGCACTATGTAAGGCAAGTGTAGGGAGGCTGAAAGAAGAGGGTGAGTCACTCTCACTTACTATTCAGATCAGTATATCAGTCTTTTGGAGACCAAAAGTTCTTTTAGTGGGAAGGCGTGATCCAAAATGGATTTTGGTATAATCCTAATTCTAAGT
Source organism: Pinus taeda (assembly GCA_000404065.3). Taxonomy (NCBI): domain Eukaryota; kingdom Viridiplantae; phylum Streptophyta; class Pinopsida; order Pinales; family Pinaceae; genus Pinus; species Pinus taeda. The sequence goes on along the minus strand of APFE030864234.1, from coordinate 112,067 downwards.
GTTCCTCACTGAGGAAAATGAAATTCCAAGGAAGTTCCTGGAACTAGCCCCATTGCAGAGATTGTCCCGTTCTGAATCTGCTGCAACTTGAATGGGCAAAAATGGACTTAGGCTCAAAGAAGATGCCCCTTGTTCCTTAGAAAAAGAGGCAAAATCCTTTTAAAAATGGCCTAAAAGGCTTTATGCAGAAAAAAAATGCATAGGAGGTCCTCCGAGGTAGACATGCGATAGGACCGGGCCGATGCGATGGTGCGATCGCCAAAATCAGCATCGGCGGTGGCATGGGGCTTGAGGCGGGACCCTGCGCTGAGCGATATCGTGATCGCCAAAATCAGCAGATTGCAATCGACGATGCCACGAGGCAGAGGCAGGACCCCAGGCCAAGCGATATCGCGATCGCCGAAATTGGCGGATCGCAATCGGCGATGCCACGAGGCAGAGGTGGGACCCCCGGCCAAGCGATATCGCGATCGCTGATATTGACGTCGGCGGATAGCGTCGGCATAGGCCACGCCATATGACTTACCCCTTGTCCACGCGATATATGTGATGCGATGAAAACGGAAACGAAATGGTTTTGTAAATGCCAAAATATAATATTTCAAGTCCGTTTAAAAGCCATTTTACGAGATCTTTCAATATTTTAATGTATTTTTAAAATACCAAGGGGAAACCATGTAACATGGGCATTGCGACTTGCGATAGGGATTTCAGGTGGACCCGATAGAAATATAAGGTGGAATTCAGGGTATTTGAAGTCTGATAAACGACAAAGTGATGAGTTTTCCTTTCTTTTAGCGTATTTTTCTGTGTAAACAAAGAACGCTATTTTTGGGGATTTCAAAGGCCCAAAAGTCCCTTCTGTTGCAAAATAGGTGGCCACCATACCTTGGGACATTAGCAATGATTGTTAAATACTCTAGAAGGAAGATGAAGGGACATCGACCGGGAGCCAGAGAGCCTGAGAGCTTAAACAAACAGACAAGCGCCAATAGGCTTAAAAGTCGTTCCATGACAGAGACAAAGGGGTTGTTGAGTCTGAGAGCACGATTAAGAGGCATAAGCAGGTAGCACAGTGAGCCGAAGGGGCGAGAAATCCCTAGAGTGCGATTGACAGGTAGCAAAGCTGCCAAAAGGTCGTCGGAAGGTTGCGAAGGATCGCTTGGAGGTCAAGCAGATCACAGAGGCATGTAGAGGCAAAGAGAGAGAGCTCAAGATAGCTAGAGCCGAAGAGCCAGAGACAGCGCGAGAGCCTAAGAGCCAAAGCGAGAGCAAGAAGACCGAGAGCTTCAGAGCTGGACACCAAATGGCATTCTAAACCCAATGTTTCTGTGTAAACCATGGAGTTGAGCCAGAGAGCTTTTAAAAAGATTGTTGCCATAATCCCAGAGAGCCTAGTCGAGTTGACTAGAGCTCAAGGAGATGTAGCCCAAGAGTTTTGGGTGAACTCCATATTATATTGTTGTTTTGTGTGTTTTGTTTTATTGTTGCATTGTCTCTGCTGCTTTATTTACTGTTATATGTATTTATATATCAGTGTGAGCACATTAACTTACAGCACAACAACAGAATTTAAAGCACATAATCAGTTAAAAACAAATACCAGCATACCCTATATTTTCAAGCATTTTTAATTCCACATTAGTTAATCAATAGGACTTGGGAATATTTAAAGCTTTGGATGTGGGCGAGGTTCTTGTAACTGAGACAAGAAGCCTAAGTGCCCCATTTTCAGATCAAATATCAAGATGCTGAAGAATGATACTATTATGCAGTATCTGAGGAGATTCACACAAGTTCGTGATGAACTTAGAGGGGTTGGTGTTAATGTTGTAGAAGATGACTTGGTAAGCCTAGCCCTTCTAGGCCTTCCCAAGAGTTGTCATAGCTACCATAATTCAGTGAACGAGAGGGAGAAACTACCGAATTGGGAACGGTTATGGTCTGATTTGGTACAGGAAGGAATAAGGTAGAATACGAGAGATGAGACTTCATCCAAGGGCGAGGATGCAGACAACTTTGCATTGGCTGGAATAGGAAAGAAGGGAAAAGGGAAGAAATCTCAATCCAAACCAGAGTTCAGCCAAGGGGGAAAGAAGAAAGAGCTATCTAAAATTAAATGCTTCCATTGTTATGAAATTGGGCATTATGCCACGAAGTGTCCACACAAAAAGGAAAGCAATAAGACCTCAGAAGGAGCAGTAGGTGAAGCCTTGGCTTCACAATTCGAGCTTGACCCTTATCGGATAAATGTCCAGCACAGTGATGGGGAGTGTGTGGTACTTGGAATTAGGTGCATCATTCCACATGACAGGGTGTAGAGAGTTTTTCCGCGACCTGGGGGAAAAATACTTGTAGATGCACATTGAGCTAGGAGATGATGGAAGATACAATGAGACCATGATTGGTACAATCACCTTTCAAAGGTAGATAGGCTCCCCTCTCAAACTCAAAGATGTCATGTTCGTTCCTTGCCTAAAGAAAAATCTCATCTCTGTTGTAGTTTTGGAAGATTGTGGTTATGATGTGACCTTCAGTAAAGAAAAATCATTCCTGAGACACATAGCCACGGGACAGGTGAAGCAGATTGAGGTTCATGTGAAGAACCTATATAAGTTAGATGTGGAAGACTGTGTTGCATTAATAAATAAGGCAGAGAAAGTGCAGGGCCACATTGTCGGTGAACTTTGGCACAAAATACTTGGCCATTTGCATCATGGTGCCTTGGATATTATGCAACAAACAACCACTGGCTTCCCCAAACGAGCACTTAAGTAGCAAGATGTACCTTGGGGAAGTACACAAAATCCACATTTTGTGATCGGGACAACAAACCACATGCGGTATTGGAAAGGATCCACTTTGATGTTTGTAGACCTTTCTCAACATCCTCCACTGCCAAACACAAATATTTTGTCATTTTTATTGATGACTTCTCACGGAAGTGTTGGATCTTCTTCATGTGGAAGAAAGATGAAACATTCTCAAAGTTTGTAGAATTCAAGGCACTAGTTGAGAAAGAAACTGACAAGAAGGTGAAGGCTCTTAGGAGGGATAATGATGGTGGCTACTTGTCAAATGAATTTAAAAGTTTATGTGTGAAATTGTAACACCCTCCTCCCACATTTACCCAAGCTAATCGGTCCACCGGGATAAACTTGTGACGAATAGTTACTGTGATATGATTCAACTCCCAAATTATAGTTAAGGAAGTGGAATCAATAAAACAAAACCAAGTTGACCTTTCTCAGGAGCTACAGAACCTTCAAGTGCCAACCAACCTCTACAGGTATCCAACCCATGAGACAAATTGCTTCTTGATTGAACTAGACCCCCAAACACTCCCATGAAAAGGCCTCCATGTGAGTGGGACTCTCCTGTCACTCCCAAAACAAGGCCTCCATGTGACTGTGACCTTTTTCAGGTAGTTATTTGCCAACAACCCCAGATTTTGAGCCACTATTTTAGGGCCAGGACTCATGCCTCTACACAAAACTTCATGAAACTTTCAGAGAAAAACTTGAATAAGGACCTGACTTGACAAGACCTATCCATGACAAACATTTCGTCAAACACGTCATAAACATGTAATCTACAGGTCATAACAACATATTTGAACATAGGAGTCTCATACTTATCTGAGATTCACCAAGAAGGACTAATGTCCTCTCAAAATAGTTGCATTATCATCTATTAGGTCATAGATCCATTTTTCATTCATTTACTAGTCGAAACATGATGAGAAACATAACTCAAATATGTCATAAACCATGATTATAACCAGCATATAACAATGATAGAACAACCATTAAAACCACATATTAACAAGTATATTTACACATGGAACACAAGAGGAAAATAACTCTTATTAACATATGTAAAAGCTAACCAAGATAGGGACTTCCACGTACCACCTGACCATAGATTAAGCTAAACCAAATCTTTCTTTCAGTCAATTACCCCCTTTCCATATTCCAAGAATGAATGTGGGACTTACAACAAAAAAACCAGGGCTTCCTCAGGATTTACCGCAATCCACCAAGGGATTCCTAGGCCCAATCCCTCATCTATACAACCAAAGTTTATTGTAATACCACTAATAGATGCCTAGGCCCAAACAATAAACATATACTACCATGCTTTACCACAATCCCACCATATACCAGTCTATGGATCACTTGGCCTATACAAGCATGGATGCCTCTAGATCCCTCCACCTAAATTGTGAGGAATTTGTCTATATCCACCTCTACTCTATATTGTATATCTCGCCATTCACCGGTCGAGGATTCCTAGGCCCAACAAGGCTCTAGCATCTATAATTTACCATATATCCCACCATTCACCAGTCGAGGATTCCTAGGCCTATAGAGGGCGTACACAATTAGATTTATCACAATCCCACATTCACTGGTCCATGGATTCCTAGGCCTTCTGTCTCCTCCTAAGACCACCCCACTTAGTTTTGAAACCATCTGGCAATCCAGCTCGACCAATTAAGAGAAACCCCATCACAACATGGCTATTCGAAAATGGAAAGGCAAGGTTGAAAACCATTGTCACACTTAGAAATACCAATGCCAATGATAGCAAGAGAACCAAAAACACACATGCATGTACCATGCTTTCCAAAACTAGCAAGGAAACCATACATGCAACTGAATACCTGTAAGTAATCTCATTGTAGTTGCTTGATCATGCTCTTCCTTGCTTGATCATTGCTTCCCTTTTCTTTCTTGTCCTTCCTTTGCCTTCTTTCCTCCAATGCTAGAGTTCTCCAAGAATACTCTAAGTGTCCGAGAGTATGAGAGAGAGAGCTCCAAAATTGAACTAAAAAGATTTTCTGAACTGATCCTCATAAGCCTTTTTATTAATGAGGCTTCTATTTTATTCAATTTCGATTATTTTCCTTCATTTTCCTCCTCACATGCAACTTATGACTTTTCACCTTCCTTTTCTCCTAATTTCCTTTATTTTCGTAAATAAAGTGCCAATTACTGCCTCTTTGTCTTTCCAAAACCTTTTCCATTGCCTCTCCAATTTCCTTATCCATAATAAATGAAATGAACACCCACACTAGGATTTCTTGCCGAACATTCAACTTGGAATATGTGTCCCATGACCTTGGTCTTATTTTTCCTTTATAAACTTTATTACATGGATCTTTAACTAGGGTTGTTACAGAACCCTCCCCCTTGGGGGAACACCATCCTCAGTGTTTAATGACATCTATAAACCAACAAACCACTGAAAACAAAACATACTGCCCATGGAGATTTATAACATATCTCGTTATAGTATTTACAATGACCATTGTTAAAGATATGACAATCATACTGTTTACTGGATATTTATAACACAACTAATTATGATATTTACAATAATATACACATATGCACACTTTCTCAACCAACAAATAAAAGGATATGATTCCCATATCAGCAACAAGGGAATCCATAGGCTCACACATCCACCCTCAAAGTAATACCAGGATTCACCTCCTTCCCAAGAAGTCCAAAATCCACTGCCAAAGTCAAAGTTGCAAACTTGCATCCAATGTCCAATGCTACAATATTGTGCCACTTGTCCTCTTAGTGAATAGCTACCGACTCATTTTTGCATGGCACACTCCCAATGTGCATCTGATTCCATCTAGCAATGTTAATGACCAAAACAAATCCATCCCCCAATCTTCCCTTCTATGCTACACAATCCCTCAGGCAATCCGATAACCCCTTTTTGTGCAATCACTCACCTTCCAAATTCCCCGACATCCCCTTTCCTATGTGATCCATCCCTCGGCAAGGTTTCCTCACATTGGAAGATATAGAAAGCAAGGCATACCCCTGCCTCAAAACCATCATACCAGTCATAACATACTTATGGAAATAAATGGACACAATTGGGTACCAGTGTCCCACGATGGCCTTGCTCCCGAAGTGCTTTATCAACATATTGTTGCCTGTTCCAATTCCTTTCGCTGACGCTACTAATTTTTGCAGTCGGTTTCAACCACCTAGTCCAAGCATTTCCATGCTTTCCTATACCAAGGACATAATTCCCATTAAATTCAAAACGAATTGAAATAAATCCAAATCACACCTCATTGGTGGCCCTTCAATAAGGTACACTTGCACTTATGTTCACTTCCTGTCACAACAAGCCATACCATATCTTGACCAAATCATCATGTATAAACATATCACATTTGGTTAGCTCAAAACTCAACCATCATAAATCAAGAATCATGAACTACATGCAATCATCATAAACCAGAATTATAGATCACATGTAACCATCATAAGTCAAAATCATAAATCATGTGCATAGTTAAAAACTGAAATAAAATACTAATACTTATCCTTTAATCAATTATCATTTCTGCCTTTGTTATTTCCATACACACGTCAGATCAGTTGCCACACCCAGAAAGCACCTAGTTCCTTCGCTTCTCTTCAATCACATACACTACACACAATGTGCACCGTAACACGTATAAGCACACATGGCATACACACCACACAATACATGCACCTACACCCAATGTACAACACAACGCATACACCTACACCCAGTGTACACCACAACACATACACCTACACCTTGTGTACACCACAACACAATACATATACGTACACAAATTGCAACACAACGAATACACATGTCATGATACCATAACTATAGAATACACATAACACAGTACCACATGTACACAACGCAATATGTACGACATGCACACAATGCCACATGTACACAACACAACATGTAGCAATTGCGCACAATACCACATGTACAACATGTACATAGTACCACCTATACACAACACCACCTGCACAACATGTACACATCACCACCTACACAACGTGCACACAGCACCACATGTACAAAGCACCACCTGCACAACGTGTACACAACGCCACATGTACACAACACCACATGCACGACATGTACACAACACCACATGTACATAACACCAGATGCACGACATGTACACAACACCACCTACACACAACACCCCATGTACAACATGTACACGACACCACATGCACACAAAACCACATGTACATAGCACCATATGTACAACATGCACACCACGCCATATGTACACCGCACCACATGTACACAACACTGCATGCATGACATGTAAACAACACCACCTACACACATCATCCCATGTACACGGTACCACATCTACACAACACCACATGTACAATCATACACACAACACCACATGTACAACATGCACCTTATGTACACAACACCGCATATCCAACATGTGCACAACACTGCATAAACAACATGTACACAACACCATCTATACATATAATCAAATAAACAACATATACACAACAATAGTACCACACATCTAGAGACCATGTTGTCTCTGCTAGGCAACCTTGCTTCCAATGTATTTCTACCATCCATGCTTGTCCTAGCATGTCGCAGATCACACTGCTTTCATTCCATTAATGTATCCATCAGCATTACCTACCATAGCATAACATAGACATAGTATAATCACATAATATCAATTCATATCCACATGATACTAACATAAGATTCATTGCATGTTTATATTTCATTAGAAATAAAATGATATGATATTTTTAATGGTAGATTAAATGCATCTAAATTAAAATTTGCATATTTTATTTTTTTGTTGATTTTTGATGTAGGAGCATGAGACATGGAGGGAAAATCTTCAAACTTATTCCAAAAATCCAAAAAAATCTACAGGCAAAGGAGTGGGGTCCTTTAGCCAGCAATTCCCATGCTTTTCTAGTTTAAGATAAGGATAGAATTAAGAATAAAATCATGTTGTAATAATCGCTTATGGATAAGCTGTAACAAGCTTTATGCATAATTGCTTTAAATCGCTCTATGTAAAAGGCATGCTTTTGTATGGATAAGAACCGAGAGGGATTATCTATTAATTATAAAATGAAATAACGGGACGCTCTAGAGGAGTCGTGCCAGAAGCATTATAATCTTAAAAAACCTCTCTCTGTGCATCTGATTGAATGGTTCTCTGTTGACTCGTAATTGTATGCGTGTATCAGTTTGATGGTTTTCTTCTAAGTCTAAATATCAATGAATTAGCCTTATTTCCAATTAGTATTTTGGTTGAAGCCTTTAGATTGAGTTTTCATTCATATCGGTGAGCCTTGGCTCTTTAATTGCTTAACAGAGTTCTGTGGATAAAACTCTGTTTACACAGGTAACCTTTGAAAAAGACTTAATCTGGACATAGTTCCAGACTTGAAATATTATTGAATCTAGTTCATACCCGTATCGGGTCCGAACCCTTTATCGCATCGCTGAGTGGGAGCGGGACAGAGCTGAACCATTGGAACGCCAAACTCCGATAGCATGACACTACCGGAGCCGAAACATTATAGGGAGGCTTTAATAGCATATCGGGTCCGCGATTGTTATTGCATCGCCGGATCGAAGCGAGAGGAGCAAGCCTTTAGACTATTGGAGTCGCCGATCGCGATCTCCGATAATCTTGTGTATTATTGCATCAGGGAAAAGAGCTTGGGAGGGCCGATAATAAACCGCCAATAGTGTAAGCCTTTTGAATTAACACTATAGTTGAACTTAAAGCGACGATAGTGTATTTTTGTTCCTTTGGAATGAAAGCCTCTGCCCGTGTATATTGCGTTTTAAACACATTTTTGTTGTTTTAAAGCAACAATGCCTATGGTATTATTTATGCTCGATAACAAGGGTTGGGGTGATAAGAGGGAAACCTCATGAGACAGTCAGTCTACATTAGATGTTTGATACACCTCTTGAAGTAGAAAGTGGAATTCAGCCAGAAATTGAAGAAATTATATCAGGCTTCAGCCGTTTGTCCATATCACCTGCACCCAGGCCACCATTAGTGGTATCATAGCAACTAGCTGACATTGAATTGAATCTCAAAAGCAGGAGAAGGAAAGTTACTATGGCTTTCAGAGTTAGAAGAGGACGAGGGCGTGGTGGAAGAGGGTGGCCTATTGCAAACGCTGAAGTAATGGAAGCTGTGCAACAGATGCAAGTTAGATTGGATGCATTAACAACAGGCAAAAATATAGATGATGGAGATGTTAGTGAACCTAAGGTGGAAGCTGTAGAGGAAGAAGTTGTAGTAGTTACTCTTGAGATGAGATTCTTCCTGTCAGTGTTGAGATCCATAGCTAGGCCAAAGACCGAGGTTTCAATATATGAAGGAGGACTAAATCCAGAAGAATTGATAGACTGGATTAATGGCATGGAGAAATTCTTTGACTATGAACAAACAGAAGATGAGAAGAAAGTAAAGTTTTCTATCACCAAGTTAAAAGGCCATGCAACGCTTTGGTGGGATGGTTTGCAGGCTGAAAGAAAGAGACTTGGCAAGCAACCTATCAAGAATTGGAGAAGGATGGTAACAAAGCTAAGAGGTAAGTTTCTACCAAGTAATTATCAGCAAACCTTGTTCAGATAGATGTAGAATCTTAGACAGAGGTCTTTGACAGTGAAAGAATAAACAGAGGATTCTACAAGGTCATCATAAGAGCCGGAGAAGCCCAGGATACAGATGAGAAGGTGGCTAGATATGTGAATGGCCTTAGGATGGACATTCAAGATGAGATAAGTCTACTATCTCCTAAAACAGTAGAGGAAGCTTATCAAATAGCACCGAAAGCTGAAGAAAAACTCATGAGGAAGCAGTCTGCCAGAGGGAGAGGTACTTTCCGAGGAAGGAGAAGTTAAGGTGGTAGAGGAAGATCTACAGCACTTAAAGATGGAGCTAGTAGTAGCTCAACCCGGCATGCACCCACAAGAGGTGATGCAAGAGGCAGAGGGAGTTTTTCTAGAGGAAGAGGAAGAGAAATAAGATGTTATAGATGTAACAAGCTGGGACACAGAGCTTTTGAATGCCCAGAGAATGTAGGAACAAGCCAGAGGAATGCAATTGTTGCTCCAGTTGAGGGAGAAGCACCAACAACAGTAGTGGCAGAAGAAGAAAATATACTAGAGAGAGGAGAATCTTTGGTAGTTAATAAAGTTTTTCTCAAGCCAACAAAGGAGATAGTTGAACCATCATAAAGAAAGACTTTATTCAAAACAATGTGTAAAGTTCAAGGGAAATGTTGTCAGATGATCATTGATAGTGGCAGCACTGATAATTTGGTCTCTACAGAAGTGGTGGAGAAATTGAGGCTGAAGACAATGAGACATCCAACACCTTACAAGGTGTCATGGTTACAAAAGGGACATCAACTGTTAGTGAATGAACAGTGTGAAGTGGAATTTCAAGTGGGAAAGTATAAAGATAAAATTGTATGTGATGTGATGCCAATGGATGTGTGTCACATATTGCTTGGAAGACCTTGGCAATATGACAGAGGAGCCATGCATGATGGAAAAAGAAACATCTACAAGTTTGGAAAGGGTGGTGTCAATCATACATTGCTACCTCTGCAAGAAGAAGATGTACCAGGAAAGAAGATTGATCCAAAAACTCTGTTACTGGGAGGAAAGGAATACTTGAACTAGATTGAAGAGAATAACGTAAATTTTGTAGTAATTTGCAAGCCTAAGATAATAATGACTTCTACTAAAATTTCTGATTTACCCATTGAAATTCAAGAAATGTTGGATAAATATTGTGATATTATTGTTGATGATTTTCCAAATGAATTTCCACCCATTAGAAGAATTAGCCATCATATATATTTGATTCCTGGAGCAAGTCTGCCTAACAAAGCAACTTATAGAATGACTCCTATAGAAAATGAAGAGGTTAGGAAGCAGGTGCAAGAATTTCTTGACAAAGGGCTGATCAGAGAAATCTTGAGTCCAAGATGGAGGTTGGAGAATGTGTACAGATTCAAGAGCCATCAATAAAATCACAATCAGGTACAGATTTCCTTTGCCTAGAATTGAAGATTTAATGGATTGCTTAAGTGGAGCAAAGTATTTTTCAAAACTAGATCTTAAAAGTGGGTATCATCAGATAAGGATAAGAGAAGGGGATGAGTGGAAAACCTCTTTTAAGACAAATGAGGGATTGTATGAGTGGAGAGTAATGCCTTTTGGGTTTTCAAATGCACCAAGTACGTTTATGAGACTCATGAATGAAGTTTTTAAATATTTCATTGGTAAATTTGTAATAGTATATCTGGACGATATATTAGTTTACAACAGGTCTAAGGAGGACGACATGAGGCATCCGAGTTATGTCTTACAAAGGCTGTAGCTAGAGAAATTATTACTGAATTTGAAGAAGTGTTCATTCATGAAAGAATAACTAGTGTACTTGGGTTTTGTTATTTCTGCTAAAGGGATGAATATGGATCCAGAGAAGATCAAGGAAATCATAGAGTGGCCTTCACCTAAGAGTGTTTTTGAGGTAAGAAGTTTTCATGGTATTGCTAGCTTTTATAGAAAATTCATCAAGAATTTTAGTAAGATCAATGCACTTATTACTGAAACCATAAAGAAAGATAAACAACCATTTAGATGGACTGTTGAAATAGAAAAAAAAAATCAGTTGTTAAAGAAGAACATCACTGAAAAGCCTATTTTGGTTCTACCTGATTTTAGTAAGCCTTTCCAAGTGAAGTGTGATGCCAGCGGAGAAGCAATTGGAGGTGTTTTAAGCCAGGAAGATAGACTTATAGCCTACTTTAGTGAAAAGCTAAATGAGTCCAAAAGGAAGTATTCTTCTTATGATAAGGAGTTCTACGCAGTTGTACAATCATTAAAAAAATGGAGGCATTATCTAATGTCAAAAGAATTTATCCTTTATTCAGATAACTATGCACTACATTATATTATGCAGCAGCCAAAGCTTAGCCATAAACATGCCAAATGGGTAGGGTATCTTCAAGGTTTCCATTTTGTTTTGAAGCATATAAATGGCCAATCAAACAAAGTTGCAGATACCTTAAGTAGGAGGAATGTATTATTTCAAGAGAGTCAAATCCAAGTGTGGGTTTTGATTTTCTTAAAGAATTGTATGAAATAGATCCAGATTTTAAAGAGGCATTTGAAGCTTGTAAAAATCCTATTTTGATGGATAGGAGTAGATGGTTGGATTACTTCTTACAAGATGCACTGTTGTTTAAGAAAAATCAGCTGTGCATACCAAACTGTTCAATGAGGGAGAATTTAATCAAATAAAAACATAGTGGAGGACTTGCATGACATTTTGTCATAGAGAAGACTTTTGAACAGCTAAACAGATTTTATTTCTGGCCAAAAATGAAATCTGAAGTGGAGAAGTATGTGAAAACTTGCAAAGTCTGTCAATATGCAAAGGGAAGGAGCCAAAACATAGGTTTGTATATTCCATTACAAATTCCAGATAGGCCTTGGGATATGGTAAGTATGGATTTTGTTTTGGGCTTACCAAAGACTCAAAGAGGTAATGATTCAATTTTTGTTGTAGTAGACAAATTTTCAAAAAATGGCACTCTTTATTCCATGTTATAAGACTAGTGATGCTTCTCACATTGCTAATTTGTTTTTTAAGGAGGTTGTAAGATTGCATGGGTTGCCTAAAAGTATTGTCTCAGATAGGGATTCCAAATTTGTTGGACATTTCTGGAGGACACTATGGAAGAAATTGGGAACTAAATTAAGTTTCAATTCTTCCTATCATCCACAAACAGATGGATAGACTGAAGTTGTGAACAGGAGTTTAGGCAATATTTTAAGGAGCCTTACTGCAGAACATCCAAAGCAATGGGATCAAGTGTTTGCACAAGCTGAATATGCATATAATGACTCACCTAATAGGAGTAAAGGACAAAGTCCATTCCATATTGTTTATGGAATGCATCCAAGAGGAGTAGCTGAGTTAAGAAACTTGGGAAAAGATGAGATGAGAAGTGCAGAGGGTGAAGATTTTGTGTCAGAAATGCAAGCAATACATGAACAAGTGAAACAGCAGCTGCAGGATAGCAACATCAAGTACAAAACCAGAGCATACATGAGAATAAGAGAGGTGAACTTTGAAGTTGGAGATCTGGTTTTAGCACATCTCATAAAGGAGAGGTTTCCAAAGAGGGAGTATAACAAATTGAAGTTCAAAAAAATTGGACCGTGCAGAGTGTTGAGGAAATTTTCTGCAAATGCCTATGAGATTGAGTTACCCCCTGATGTTGGAATATCACCAATTTTTAATGTTGCAGACCTGTACAAGTATGAAGGTGACACTACAGATGATACATCACAAGATCAAGAGACCCAAGAGATTGACTGGGTAAAACAGTTACCCACAGCAAAGGAATTGCAGCCAGAAAGAATTCTAGACAAGAAGGTGTTTAAGAAAACAAGAGGATGAGAATACTTCCAGTATTTGGTAAAATGGAAGGATCAACCAACCGCTGAATTTACTTGGGTTACAGAAGACATGCTACAGAAACTGGGCAGTTCTGTAGATGAACTCATGGACAGGAGCCCATGAAGAATTTTGTCCTCAGGAGTCTAATGTAGGAGCATGAGACTTGGAGGGAAAATATTCAAGCTTATTCCAAAAATCCAAAAAAATCTACAGGCAAAGGAGTGGGGTCCTTTAGCCATCAATTTCCATGCTTTTCTAGTTTAAGATAAGGATAGAATTAAGAATAAAATCATGTTGTAATAATCGCTTATGGATAAGCTGTAACAAGCTTTATGCATAATTGCTTTAAATCGCTCTATGTAAAAGGTATGCTTTTGTATGGATAAGAACCAAGAGGGCTTATCTATTAATTATAAAATGAAATAACGGGACACTCAAGAGGAGTCATGCTGGAAGCATTATCATCTAAAAAAAACCTCTCTCTATGCATCTGATTGAATGGTTCTTTGTTGACTCATAATTGTATGCGTGTATTAGTTTGATGGTTTTATTCTGAGTCTGAATATCAATGAATTAACCTTATTTCCAATTAATATTTTGGTTGAAGCCTTTAGATTGAGTTTTCATTCATATCAACGAGCCCTGGCTCTTTAATTTCTTAACAGAGTTCTGTGGATAAAACTCTATTTACACAGGAAATCTTTGAAAAAGACTTAATCTGGATGTAGTTCCAGACTTGAAATATTATTGAATCTTGTTCATACCCGTATTGGGTCCGAACCCTTTATCACGTCGCTGAGTGGGAGCGGGACAGAGCTAAATTATTGGAACATCGAACTCCGATAGCGTGACACTACCGAAGCCGAAACATTATAGGGAGGCTTTAATAGCATATCAGGTCCGCGTTTGTTATTACATCGCTAGATCGAAGTGGGTGGAGCAAGCCTTTAGACTATTGGAGTCACCGATTGTGATCTCCGATAATCCTGTGTATTATTGCATTGAGGAAAGGAGCTTGGAAGGGCCAATAATAAACCGTCGATAGTGTAATTCTTTTGAATTAACACTATAGTTGTACTTAAAGCACTGATAGTGTATTTTCGCTCCTTTGGAACAAAAGCCTCCGCCCGTGTATATTGTGTTTTAAACGCATTTTCGTTGTTTTAAAGCAACGAGGCCTATGGTATGATTTATGCCTGATAACAAGGGTTGGGGTGATAAGAGGGAAACCTCATGAGATAGTCAGTCTATCATTAGATGATTGATAAACTTCTTGAAGCAGAAAGTGGAATTCAGCCAAAATGAAGAAATTATATAAGGCTTCGACCGTTTGTCCATATCGTTTGTACCCTGGACACCAATTTTATGGCCTAACATTAAGCATGTGCGATCATGAGACGTCGTGAAATCGTGTTGCCCTGTGTTCTTCATCTATTATGTGTGCAGGTAACAAGTCTATGATAGCCAAGAGATTGTTGGAGCTCTCATGACCTCTCGTTCGAGTAGCTTCGTCCACTTCTTCAATAGATCATGTCTCAGTTGGAGCCAAATGTTATCCACCATTTTGTGGGTGATATTCCTAGGAGAAATTTTTTCTACAAGATGGTCCTCAATCGAAATCCAACAGCCCCTTGCAGCCACTAGTTAGATCGTTGTGCCACTTCTCTGCAACCTGAGCCAGCCATGTGGTCCCTCACCCATCTATCATGATCGTATGTTTGAATGTGGTCCTCCTAAACCTAAAGGTATGCCTTGTCATTTGGTAATTGAGTATTGTAGTATGCTTATCATAAAGACTTCTAGGCATGGATTAATGGGGGGATTTAGCAGGAAGAATGGGCTAGGTATGTGCTCTTGTTTCCTAGACCCCCTTTTGGATATTAATCTTGGATTCTAGTCTTGAGGGATCTCTTTTACTGACCATTTGGATTTAGGGATGGTATTTCACAGGAAACCATGATTTTTGTTGTGTGGTCCTGCTCCCTCATCCTCATATATTACCCCATTTCCAATCATTATTACCCCATTCACCATTTCTTCCACCTGGGTCCACATTCCTCCACTGGGTCCACATAGGGCTAGCTCTCCCCTTCCCCTTCCCCACACCTTGGGTTAGGCTTGGAATGATGCCCCGGAGGTTGACACAGCTAAAAATAAAAGTAAAAGCACAATTGATCACATTCAACAGGAAAACGTACCACAAAGTGCAAAAGATGTCTGAGACAAAAACATTTAGCATGTGGGCAAAATCCAATACATGAGATCTACCCCATCATCATGGCCATCACCCTGGTTCCTACAGGCTCTATGAGCCCCCTTCATCATATAGGAACCCATGAATTTCCCAACCCTTGGTAGGCAATGAACCACCCTACCTTAAAAGGGGGTATCTACTATATATCTCACACATCACGCTCTTACCCCTTAAACCCCGAGTAGTTAATTAAAGAAAAATCATAAAAAATAATACATATAAATAAGGGTGGAAAAATTAATGTCGGGGCACTTCATGTATCATGATTACTCCCTCCTATACATTATATACCCAAGTGTGGGCTTCCATTTTATTAGCTACCCTTGTACCTGAGCATGTGGCCTAGGGATGCCCCTTCTCATTCCCTATTCCATTCACCTCTTTATCACATGCCACCACATTTTAAAGGATTTACCTTGGACATATTATCCCCTTTAAAAATAGAAACCACCTAATAGGATACTTGGTTAACCCCATTTCGAGTTTGGAGACATTAGCACATGATAAAGCCCATTATGGAAGGGCATACCATTATGAAGTCCCCACCTTTGTTCCATGGTTTGTAAGCTCTTTTAATCAATTTCTTTGATGAATTGTTGTACTGGAAGGCTAAGGGACACATTAGATCTTATGCAGGATTGTAGGTGCTCTCCATCTTGGGTTTGGTCTCCCTATACGGTGTCGAAACCTTCCATAGGGCTACATTGGCACATAAAGGGTGTGTGTTGAGAGCCATGGGCCTCCACAACATTATAAAACACTCCATGGATCCCCAGAGATGTTCAGAGATTGCTCAAGATCCACCTATTGGACAAGGAAGATACACATGGTTCACCTTTGCCCATCCAGCCCCATCGATGTACCAAGCACTTGGCAGCTAACCCAGGACTTGTAGGATGATGTGGCATCACCTACACCATCATTTGAGCCCTTACATATGTTCTACAGGCATCTTCAACTTACTTGGAGACCTATAAGGTCACATGTGTGCCCTCACAGCCATTGGGAGCACCACATATTTATTATGTGGAGAAAAAGGGGCCAACCCCTTGTCCATTATTTTTGAAAGTCCAACTCATCATTGTGACACTTATGGACTTCATCAGGCATCTGAGAGAGCCCAACAACATGCATTATTGATCATTCGACCTCTTCGGAGGCCTATAATTTTATTTATGAGCTAGTTTGGTGGGCTTGTCACCAATAGATGGTTATTTGCACATTATTTTAGTTGATGGGCTAATGTAGGCTCAAATTAGGTAATTCAAACTCCTAAAGAGTGTATGAATAGGAGAGACATTAATTCATTTGTATCATCACTTTGGATTGGATCATTCTTCTCTTTAGAGAATTTCACACTTTTTTTGGGATGATGAATTGGAGCATGGATGAATTTTGATGTTTGGATTAGATTATTTTATCTTGGGGCTTCTTTATTGTTTAATTGTTGATGGTTGGATATATTCTATTACATGAAGTAAACACATTTAATGATATTCGTGTTTTACTTTTTTCATATGCATTGAATGGTAATTTCACTATACAAGGGCTAATTATTGCATTTCATAATTGCAAAATTGTGGAATTATTGTTTCTATCTAGAATCTCTTAATGTTTGGGCCATGTATATGAATGAAATCTCCTAGGGATAATTCCATCAGTGAATTTATCTTGATAATCAATCTCTTTTTACCAAGTGAAGTATAAAAGCTTTGAGGTCTCTTCTTCTTGCCCTAAAGGCCAAACAAAGTAGTCCTTAAGCCCTCCTTGACCGAAATACGAGTTCCTTTCTCATCATTCTCCTAGACTCCATTCTCCCCAAGGGATTAGGCATTGGTCCGCCAATACTCAAAGAATATTTTTCTCTACCTTTCCCTTTATTTTCTAGGTCTAGCCAAGTTGGGTCACCTAGGGCATCACTTTCTCAACAAAATATCCAAAGAAAAAGTTTGATATTGAAGCCTCTACTGCGCTAGTGTGTCCTCAAGGCCTCTTCCATATTTGAAGCCATTCTGATGGTAGAGTTGTGAGATATCCCAAACCCTAGCTCTGAGATCAAACTTGCCCTGGTATTTACTAGGCTAGCACCTCATAGGATTAATTTGACACCTTTAAGTAGAAAATATTACTTTGATCATTTCCCCTTCCTTGTCTGGGTTAAGAACATCATTGGTTACTAGATACTCTCTCCTTAACCTAGTTTGGGTCCACTTGGTCCCATGTGGTCCCATAGCTTTGAAAAGCCAATTCTTCAAGAACCATTCAGGAAGTCAAGTTCAATAAGAATTTTAGGATTGGGAAACTCCTTTACAAGGCATATTCCTCTTACCTAACCCTTAAACCCTTAGCTCCTTATCCTAGAAATCTATGTACCTTGCTTGAAGAGAAAGTAAGCACCATTACTAATCCCTTCTAGGAAAAGGATCATTAATATCACTTCACATCCATTGGTTGATTCATCCTTCATAAGTGACTTACTATATACTGGGTCTCCTCCCATCGGTGAAATTTCGTAAAGAGTAGGGAGTCTTATTTAAGGTGACAGTGGGCTAAGCCTCCATTATTTCCCTTGAACTAGCAATTGTCCCTTTAGGAGTCCCTTTTATGCCCTTAACAATGCCCACATAACTTGCAAATCAAATTTGATCTGTCAAACCCTCCATCAAATTCACCAAATTCCCATAAAGGGTCCAATTTCCTTGGCACGTTTGTATCTTTGTTGAATCTTGAATTTTAATGTAAGATTGAACTTTGAACTTTGAACCTAGGGCACAAGAAGAATTGCAAGTTAAACAAATGAAATTAAAATTTACATACAAGTTAACATTTTGATTCTTGAATTTTTGACAACAAAAAAAAAAACCCTCAACTCAATTCAACAATAATGGCAAAAAACATATTCAAACCCAAACAAAAATCATGGAAAAAAACAAGGGCACAATAAGAAATTAAACAAATAAAACTAACAATCAAGATTTTACATCTTTTATCAAAAAAATCCCTCTCCACTAAATGCAACAAAAATGGCAAAAAAACACACTCAAATCTAAGAAACATTAATGGAAAATATATGGGTTATAGAAACCCAAGGAAAAACAAGAAAAAACCAAAAAAATAGGGCCAAATTTGATGCCCATACCTGAAAACCACACTCTGTTGAAGAAACTAGGTCCAAACTTGATTTTTTTTTTCTTGGGGTGCTAAATTCCTTCACTTTTATCCTCTCTTTCCCTCGTGGATGAGTTATCCTCCTTCTTAGCTCTCACCTCTGCCCTTTGTTTGCAAAATGAGAGAAAAAACACAAATTGCATTTAAAACCATTTTTTCACGTGGCCTTGCGATTTTTTCAGGTTGACTCTATTTTTTCAAGCCGAAAAAAACATGGCGATGTTCACAACAATGATGCAAACATCCAACACACATATGCATACATACATACATATATACAATCCTTTCTATTAACTTTATAAATAAATGATATGTGTTTCTGCACATTTTATATAAAAAAGGATGGAATGTGAAGCAAACACCACTAGGAAGCATCCATAGGGCTATAAAAAAAGATAGGTTCCAAGCCCCAAGTGCTTTACAAGTCTAGAATTAAAATAGGGATATGGCTATGAGCTAGAAAGGAAAGGACTAACACAAAAAAAGGAGTCAACTGACCACAAAAAATCCAGACATAAAAACCAAGAAACAATAATAGATCCCAAATCTGGAGGAGGGTTAGCATCATCTAGGTTCACACCCCACCTAGTGAATGGTGTCTCATCAACCTCTTCTCCTTGTTTCTCATGGCTCTTCCCAAATGCAAGAGCCAAGTCCAACTTGGGAAACTTGTCATTCTTTGGTCGAGGAGGAGGCAGGCGACTATGTTGTTCTTAATGTTGGCTTTAAAATTCATACACATTACCAAACAAGGTATCCTACTCTATGATGTGGCCTTCTGCTAGATTAGTGCATATGCATGAGAAGAATTTTTGAGGAAACTGAACTCCTCATGCATGAGGTCATTCCCTGTTTTTTTTAAGCTATCCAAGATGCACAAACCCCAATTCCACCTCCACCTTTCCAACTTGCTCTTGTATCTAGAAGTGCAAGTTGGCACATAATAAAGCTCCATCACACAAGGTGAATCTATTGAAAGGAGTGTTCTTAAAAATACTGTCATTTCTCTTTTTCCATATAAGATCTAGGAGCTCTATTTTGAAAACATGTTATTCTATTTGGAACTCCTCTTCCCAAAATAACTTATTTCCAAGGAGAGCAGACTTTTGCGTAATAGACCCAAGGAGAAGCAAACCACATAAGTTTGGGGTCCTTTCCACATTAACTTAGGATAATGAGAAAACTAAAATATGTGTTTTATAGTTTCATCTTTGGGGGCTATGGCATTCCTTAAAACCTCAATGGCTAGCCAAGAGGAAATCCACCCAAAAGAAGGAACTACACATAGACATCCTTCTTAGGCTCATTAAGGGATTGCTACATTGAATGGAACCAACCCAACAAAGTAGTTCCTTAGAGTCCATTTTCCAGTGCTCCTTTGACTCGAAAACTAGGGTGGGTTTGTGATTAAGGCACCGATATCTATTAGTTGGTTTATATTTCATGAAGTTTTTGGAATAGTTCCAATTCCAATATATCCACCAAGCAAGTCATTAGACTAGGGATACCCAACTTAAGGAGGGGGTCATTGGTGACCAAATCTTGAACCTATTCTATTATAAGCTTGTCCAACTTGAAAACCAATTTTTTTCTTTTAAACTTTAAAGTGTCCCATGTCTTCTAGTTGTGCATGAAAATATGAAAAAGAACCCTACCCAAATAATTCATTTCTTGTACAATTGTTTGGAAAAGAACCAAGAAGATTATGCCAATGGCTTGCCTTCATAATATACCAAGGGATACCAACAAATAAAATGATGATTGAATGAAAGGCTTGAACACAAAGAAGAACCTCCCAAAGCAAGGTGATACTTATTAGCTTCCCAATCCTTCCAAATACTTTTAGACACAAAGTTTCCTTGAATTTAAACTTTGGCTAGATTAAACAACAAGGCTTGGAAATTTACATTACTCTTTTTCTCTATCCATAATGATTCCCCTCTGAGGATGTAATCATGCAAGGGAATTTTTCAATTATCTTAACCTTGCATGACCTTGATCACCCATTTTAAACATAGTTCTTGAGCTTGAAGGATTTCCTCAAACATCCCTATGCCACCCATAGATTTACACTACAACAAAGCCCCTAATTAACCCAATGGAAGCCTTTTTTCTCTACAAGCTAGCCCAAAGAAGTCTTAGAGTACCTTGTCCAGTTGACAAAAGTTGTAGCAAACAGGACCCAATAAGATGAGCAATACACATGGGTAACATATAGATCCTTGGAACATATCTAGAATTGGCAACTAAGGATAGAGGTTGTGAAATCCAATTTTCCACTTTCTTGGTCATTTGCTACAACACCACCTCCTAAAGGGATTTGAAAAAATCTTGGAAAGCAAGTGGATCCCTAAACACATAAACACTTTCCAAGGATGAATCCAAGCCCATCCATGATGAGATAACTATTTAGGTATGTCATCCTAAGCCATCCTATAACATTAGGTTTTAGCCATTTGCAACTTATAGATGAAGGATGCTTCATTAAAAATATGGATACATTTTGTATTGGAGTTCACTAACACATTTTCTTCCAATATAATAAACAAAATGCCCATTAAAAATGTGACAAACCTCGAGACTAGGAGGGAATGCCCTTAATTTATCCTTGAGTAGTCCAGTTGTTAAGGAGGTAGCCCATTGCCTATGTAGATAGCACATAAATAGTTGAAGTCAGAGTTGACTAATAGATATACTCATAGGGCCTAGGCACAACCTCGAATAATCAGGTTGAAATAAGGCTCTCTTTCAAGGAATTACTTTGGCACAATCCATACCAATCATATCTCTAATTATAATAGGAAACTTTAACAACTCCATTCATCATGTTACTTGGGAACCTTCCCTTTGAACTCCATTCTCCATCATCTATATTTAAGAATCACGAGATCAATTGCTTTGATTCTTCATATCCAAGCTAAATATGACTTAAGAGGCCTGAACAAGACAGTAAATAAGTTGGAAAATCAAACTATAACACTACCTTCTATAACTCTTAGGGTCAATAGAAACTAGTAGGAAGCAATGTTACCATAGATTATTGACGATGAATATAATCATAGAAAATATTATTATAAGCCACTATGTAAGTTGAGTACATGACATTCAAATGTTGAATCGGGTGCGTGAGAAAGTGGTTAAGGTGAGATGTCGAAGTCAAAAGCGGGGGTACTGTCATAGCCAAAGCAGTGCCATAGGAATCAGAGATGAGTGTAATTCAATCATTTGGAAGAAAGACATGGATTTTCACTAGATTTCTTCCATGTGAGTAGAAGGTGAAAGATAAGATCAAAGTGCTATTCAAGGCAAACCATGCATGTGATTTGATTAATGGAAGCCTTTTCTTAGATGAAGCATGGATCATACATCATGGCGTGGTAGTTTATTAATATTGGCATTCCTTTGGTTCTCTAGCAAATTTAACAGTCAACGATCTATGCAAAGATCAAGAACATGTGTGGGATTTATATGTGTCTTCGTTGTGGGGAATTCATGAAGGGTTTATCCTGTGGTAGAGATGATTGGGAAACTGACATTGGGAGGAAGACTAGAATGCTCGACATCCCATCCAACAATTATCAAACTTTTCATTTCAATTTTATGGAGAACAAAAAGGGGAGGATAGGAGTAGACAAACTTGACAGGGATGTTGATGATGATGTTAGGATAGAAATTACAGTGCTAGGTAGGAAAATGGATCTCCTCTAAAATTAGGTGGAAACACTAACTCATATCCTCTCTTCACAACATTAACAAATGTAGAATCTGAATGTACGCATGCAAAGTCTCTAGTCTCAAGTGTAGTAGCCTCATGATTTACACTAGGGATATACCCAAGGAAGTGAGCACAAAATATCTTTAACAAATTCAACCCAATTTGCCCCAATTGGACTGCTTGACCTTAACCGGGCAGTGTCTATTGGAAAACTGATAGTTTTAGATGATTATGAGTTATTTATAGCTTAATTTTTATGCCATCCAAATGTTGTTGTATTCGTGGCATTTTTTATAGACTGTATCGGTATGGCATTTTTTTGGAGTTTAGTAGTAGGGCCAAGGCACAGTCAATCTTGTTGAACTAGTATAGTTTTAAAACCTTCTATAATATTTTGTCTTAGTAAACTATGATTTGCTAATATAATTGACTCTCTTAATCTTAAGAAAAAAATAATCATGTCACAAAGGTTCAAATTTTTATTGGAGCTACTCAATATTTATGCAAATTTTATAGCATACTTCTTCAAAATTGCTACACCTCTTCATGTTGTGACATCTGGCAATAAGCCCTTGTCACATCGCAAGGAAAAGGAAAATTCCTTTGAGGATTTGAAAAGGAAAATTAACAAAGTTTATGTGTTAGCATTGCCTAACCTGCAATTACGTTTTCAAATCTAAACCGATGACTCACGGTATACCTTGGGAGCAGTACTTATACAAGGAGGAAGACCAAAATTATATCTTTCTTTGTTATTTTCTAGGGCACTATTGATCTATCTAACTTATGACAAGGTAGCAACAAAAGCACATTGTTTCAAACTATGAAAAAATGGAAGCACTACCTATTGGGAAAAAAGATAGTGACCTATATGGATCATCAACCATGGAAACACTTGCAAACTCATAGCAAAATAAAGTAGCCTTGCCTTTTCAAGAGGATATGATTTCTGTAAGGATTTTAATTTGTAATGAACAAAGTTTGTATACTCAGAGGAATGCTCTGATACCAATGTAATGAAGAATTTTCGTGTACTCAAAAGTTAAATACTTCAGAATATATGGTATATGAGAATTCCCATCATGGGACATATAATATATTATATAAGCAAATTTGAATGTACAAAGGTCTCATTGCTACAAATCATCTCCACTTATTTATCTAGGTAGGTGCCTCTTCATGGAAGGTCATGTCCTTAGAACATGCCTCTTCATTATCTAATTACTAATTATTTAATCATTACTTGCAATTATTATTGTTTACAACAATTTTATTATTTTTATATAAATTATATTCATAACATTGCCTTCCTCTTCAGAAAGATTTGTCCTCAAAGCTTATTGTTGATAAGGCATATCATCTATTTCTTTTTCCTTGGAATCTTTCAGAGTTCTCCAAATTGTCATCTTCGTTGATACATGATGATAGGATCCTTGGAGTGATAAATAAAATTGTCGCACTGAGAAAGGATTTGACCATCCTAAATCAATCTTCTGTGGAACATTGCAATTACTTGATAGCTGAGATAAATTGTTATCATCAGACTGGATTGTGCTGAAGTCATTATTCTTTGGAACATAAGCATTTTATTTCTGTTCTAAGAGATACATATACATGAACTTCTTGAGATGTCTGCTCTTGTGATTTGAGTGTCGATAAGGATTTCTTTTGGTTTGTCTTTCCCTTATCATGTGTGGCAATATTGTGATTTATTTCATGTTATTATGTTGTTGAGTTGGTTACAAAACCTTCACTTGGAATGTTCATCGTTTGAACTGTGACATCTATGTGTGTCTTTTCTTCAACTATCTTGTCTTCTTCTTGAGTTGTGATATTCATTGGATTAGTATTCATTCCTTTTTCTTCGACTTGAACATATACAAATTTCAATGCTTCTTTCTCGATAAACTGTTGTACTTCATTTGCCAACAACTTCTTATCTCTCTTAAGCTTCTTAGTCCACATTAGTAATTTATCACTATGGTCCTTGAGGCAAGTAATTTATTCGTTTTCGTTTGCGATAATATTTTCAACTTCCTTCTGCATATTTTGCATTACATTTTGGTTTTCTTGGAGAATTACTTTTGAAATATCTTTTACGTCTTATGGAGTTACTGAATGTGGTTTCAATGTAACATCCTGTAGCGATATTTTTTTCTTTTTGTAGGAAAATGTCAAAAAAATCTTTTTTGTATTTACTATAAAAGATCCTAATGTTTTGTTGTAGCATCTGCAACACCCTCCAAATTTTTTGCCTACACTCAAATTTTGGAGCCTATTGTGGATCCTGTGGTCGACCATTCCTTTGTCACTTATTGGTGAGCTAATGATTTCAAGCTCCCTTCTTGGATCTCAAGTGTCGTTCACACTTTTATCTTTATATAGCAAGTGTTGTCTTCGTGAATGGGAATTATCACTTATCATGCAAAGGGGAGTTTTGGTTTTCTTCAAGGGGAAATATTTGTGAAAATGAGTTTTTCTCATCATATAGACATGTTTCACACTCATTTCAAAAGTTTCATGCACTATTAGGCAAGTGTCGTCATTATCATCACAAAGCCTATCTTCAGTGCCGCACTTGTCGTAAGTTGCCACAAAGGTTGTTGCACTAAGGGATGTATGTTTTCATATGTTCTGGATGATCTACGTTGTGTCACCAAGTGTCCAAGTGTGTGATCACAGTCATGTTCTATCACTTTTCACATCAGTTCCATTGCTCCCACACTTAGCCAAACTTTGGAGGATTCCTAGCAACCTAACCTCATCCAACCTTCCTAAACTTCTCATTCTGCAATCTCACCTCTCAAGCAACGATATTTTTCCTTGGCACTGCACAATGCTCAGTCTCTGCCTCCCAAAACTATGCATTTCACAACCTCAGTGCTCAAGCCCAAGCCTTGACTCCCAAAACTGCATAATCCTTCTCTCAGCCCAGACAGAACTATGCAGTTGCACAATCACTCAACCCCATTTGTCCTATAGAACTGCACAGTTGGCTGAAGTAGTGCCTAATCCCTTAGCTTAGCTCACTCAGCCCCAAAACTTCAAAATCTTATCCCTCAATCCAACCCAGTCAATGAGCATTCCCCCTTGACCCACTACCGGTTCCGGTTCCAACTCAGTCAATGGATTATCATGCAGTATCTTTGACTAGGAGTTTATTAGAATGATGATGTCTTCTCATGGGTGGATTGCAAATACAAGAATTCTACCATGCTATGGAAAAATGATGAAGAAGGAGGACATGCTAGATGACACTTAAGGAGATGAGGTGAAAATATAATCATCAGATAAGAAGACCAAGGAACCCTGGGGTATCATAGAAGATCAGAGATCAAGACCGCATGAAGACTCCATCTGATTCACAACCCTTTTGGAGGGTAGGTACGAAGAACAAAGCACATCTTTCATGAAGTTGAAATTCACCTCTTAGTGTAGTATGAAGGACATCTTATCACTATCATATCATTATGTCTTCAATGACATGTATGGTTGAAAACACTGAAAGTCATTCCATGTGTTTTCTCTAAGTGTTTTTATCCCTTTCACGAGATAGGAAAGATGTTGTATTTTCGCATGATGGTTGTCGCACTTTATGCATAAGCTCATTATGGTTGTTTCAAGGGCCCATCTTTGTGTTTATGAGTTTTCCTAATCATATAAACACCGTTGCACTCATTCACAAAGTTTTGAGCATTTTCACGCAAGTGTCGTCACAGTCATTGTGAAGCGTATCTTAGATGTCGCACTTGTCGTAACTAGTCATGGAGCGGTCACACATAGGAAATTGTATTGTTTATATGTCATGGGTGATCTATTCTATTGAGTTGTCAAGTATTCTAAGTGTTAGATCGTTGTCGATGCCTTATCACTTCACACACCAGTCCCACTAGTCAAAAACTTAATCATTTCTGAAGAGGCTTCCAGACCCTTCAACTTTACTTCACCCGACCTGTCTGGACTGCACACTATGTAGTCCGAGTCCTCTAGCAATGACCTTGGCCCTTGAATCTATGCAATGCACAGTTCATGCCTCCTAGATCTGCTGCACTATGCAATTCTTGAGCCCAAGATCCAACCTTCAACTCCATAATTGTGCAATCTTCTCAAACAACTTGGCCTAAACTGTGGATTGTGTAAGCACAAGCATCAAGTTTCTTTCCTGTGCTTATGAACTACACAATTTTGCAGACTATTAGCCTCCCTTCACCTCTGAAAATACACATAAACTTCTCCCAAGGGTCATTACCCTCATCCTGACACACTGTCTCTCAAAACTATGCAGAGACTGTCACTCAACCCAGCCTGTACTACACATTGCACAGTTCTAGAACTCAAGCCTCAACCCTGGTTGTTGGGACTGCGTAATGCACAGTCACTGAGCCTCCCTTCCCAGCTTGTAACTCAGTTTTGGCTCAGTCCTTGGACCATAATGCACCATCTTAGGCTATGATTTTTTTGGGTTGATGTCGTCTCGTCATGAGTGAATTGGAGATATAGGAACCTAGTGGGATGATGAAGAAGGAGTTGAAGGAGGAATAAATGAAAAATACATTCTTGTAGTTAAGCATACAAGATGATTTATCAAGGCAAAGCAAAGGAACACCAACTCGCGACCACAACCCGAGACTTGAGATCATTGAAGATTCCTATCACCAAGCCATGAGGAGGTGGAAGACAAGGGTATTCTTAAGAAGACATCATTCACAGCAGCAACAGTGGCTTGGCATTACCATATCACTCAAATAGTTTATATCAGTAGTGCCATGTCATATCTTGTTATGAGTCATCATATGCCACACCATCATTGTAGACCATGTATATTGTATTCATTGTAGAGTGGAAGTCCAAAGGACACATACATAAAATGGAGAGTCATGTAAGCTAAAAATTCATAGGAATTCAAACAATCATGAGGGTAGTCAAAGAGTCACAAGGAGGGGAAGCATCACCCCTTTGGTTATATATACTCCCTCATTGTATGAGCAAAGAAATTTTCACCATGGCTCCTCCCGTAAGGCATTAGAGAGATTAGCTAGTTCTTTGAGGAATAAGGAGTTGCTCCAATGTCCCACTATTGGGGCTAGTGATGTACATTGTAAACATGTGACTTGTAACTTTTGCTTAATAACATAAGCCTTTTAAAGGTAGCACATTCTTCATTGATGGACTATGAATGTTTGTAAGACGATTTTGTGGACGTTTGTATTTCATGTTTGCTTTCACATGTACTAAGAGAGTTGGACTACTTCATTTATTTTAGTGCTTATCTTATTGAGAATGTGTTGTAATGGTTGTTATTATTGTCCCATCCTTGTGGAGTATTCCACAGGATACTAGACATATTTTTCCTTGTTTGTTGGTTGTAACAACCGTCGCACCCATTGTGGACTATTCTGTTGGACGTTAGACGTATCCTTCTGGTTCATGTGTGTCTCTTCCTGGGTGGTACTATTACCTCTCACTTAGAGGATCACTTTTCTTCCCCTTTGCAGTAGAAGAACCTTGACACAATTGCAACTGAACACTCACCAGGCACACCTCCCTTGCTTTTTGAAGATATCATTCCATCCCTCTCCCATGCTGACAGTTAGAACCAAGAGATATCTTTGAGATATATGGAAACTGGGCAGATATTCTGGATGGGGCTCCTACACCATATGGTGTGAGGTCTAATTGGGACTTCACATCAGGGAGACCCCCTTGGTTGACGGATTTCCAACACCTCAACATGTTTCCATCTAGGGTGAACCCAAAATAATGTCACCTTGATCCTCGCATAGGGATCGAACATAGGATTGGGATACAAAAATATAATCCCCAATATTTAATTGTAAATCAGTTATGTCATATTGTTTTCTATCCCAACAGTCTAATTTCTCAATTACATTTGACTTGCGAATCACCAATTGGTTAGCAAGGTTAGAGTTTATGTAGTTTTTTCCTTCAGTGGGAGAGGTAGAAATAATACCTTTTTCTTGCAAGAGTCCCTTTAATTCTAAATAACATTGGAGCAACGCTGAGTGAGGTTCCTAAAAATATTCCTTCCTTTATTTTCGAACTAGACTCCATTTTACGTTTATCGAGGTGATATTAGGGTTTTGAAGGTAACACTTTCTTAATCTTTATAATAAAATATTATTATTATTTTTTTGTTATAATCCTTCAAAAATTTTAATTTCTTCCTTCAAACCTTAATATTGAATATTTTACTAATCCTCCTTTTATTTTTTAATTTAATTTTTTTTCTTAGACTTTTAATATATATTTTATAATCTTTTCCCCTTGAGTTTTATGAATATTTGAATTTATTCCCTTTTTACTTTATAAATACCTTCATGACTTTTCTTTCCAATACAACTTTAAATATGCTTTGATTTCAGAAATATTTTCATAACTTCCTTCTTATATTTTATATATGATACAACTAATATAATATTCAAACATATTAAATTTTAGCATTTAATGAATTGAATTAATTGGGTTGGAGAGCCACAGCTTATTGTTTGACTATAATTAGGGTGCAAAGCCATGACTCATTGTTTGACCATTTTGGAATGGTAACCCACCACTTGTGGGTAGTGTATACAGGAGAATTTTTTTCTCCTAGATGGTCCTCCGCTGGCAGCCAACAAACCCCTTACAACCACTAGATAGCTCAATGTGCCATTGTCTCCACCGCCTAAGCCAACCATGTGGTCCCTCAACCACTTGTCATGATTGTAGGTTTGAAGGTGTGCCTCCCGACCCCAAAGGTATGGATTTTCATTGGTATAGTTGAGTAATTTTCCTTAACTATAATGGGCACTTCTAGGCATGGATTGGTGGGGGGATTCAACATAAAGAGTGGGTTAGGTCTTTATTCTTGTGTCCACTTCCTGATTTTGTTGTTACCCTTATATCCTAGTCTTGTGGGATCTCCTTTACTCGCTATTAGCATTAGGGTTGGCACGACATGAGAAATCCCAATTTTGGTTGTGTGGTCCTGCTTCCCGATACCACCTACATCACTCCCCTTCCACTAATTTTAGCCCCATTCATCTATTTTCCCATTTGGATCCACATGTGTCCATTGGGTCCACATAGGGTTAGCCTCCCCCTCCCCTTGTCCACGCCTTGGTTCGGGCCTGGAACGATGCCCCAGAAGTTGATGCAACTAAAAAGAAAAGAAAAAGCATAATTTGGCTACTCTCAATAGGAAATGTACCACAAAATGCAAAGATGGCCAGGACATACACATTAAGCATGTGGGTAAAATCCAAACATGAGCTCTACCCCTTATCCATGGCCATCACCCTGGTTCCTATGGGCCCTAGATGATCCCCCTCTATCATTAAGGAACCCATGATTGTCCCAATCCTCGGTGGCCGATGAACCGCCCCACCTTAAAGGGGTATCCACTACTACATATCACACATCATGCTCTCATCCAATTGAGCCCCGAGTAGTTGTGAATAAAAAACAATAAAAGGAAAAAAGCATATGAAGAAGGGTGGAAAAAAAAGTTCGGGGTAACTCATGTACCACGACTTTCTCCCTCCTACACTCACATACCTAGGTGTGAGCTTCCCTTATTATAGCTACCCTTGAACCATGGCATGTGGTATGCATGATTTCCTCTGATCCCCACTCTACTCCATTATTATATCATTGCCACATACCATTTGAGGGATGTACCATCGACATGTAACCCCCTTTAGAGGTTGAAACCACCTAATAGGGTCCTTGGTTAACCCCTTATTGAGCTTGGAGACACTTGTACATGCCAAAGCCCACTATGGAAGGGCATGCCACTATGAAGTGCCCCTTTGGTTCCATGACTTATAAGCTATTTTACTTGATTATTCTAATGAATTTTTATATTGGATTGAAAGGGAACGCATTGGATCTTATGCAAGATTTCTGGTGGGTCTCCATTTCTGGCTTGGTCTCCCTATATAGGGTCCTAACATTTCAGAGGGCCACATTAGCATTTGTAGGGTGAGCATTGAGAGCCATGGGCCTCCACCATAGCAGACATTACTTAATGGATCCCCAACAATGCCCATTTATTTCTCGTGTTCCACCTTTTGGATGAGGATGATGCACCTGGTTCACCATGCCCAACTGACTCCACAATTGCACCATACACTTGGCAGATGTTCTAAGGTCCATAACATGTCTCCCACTATAGAGGGAGGTATTATATCATCATTTTATCCCTTACATATGGTCTATGGGCATATTCGATCCATTTGGAAACCCATGAGGATGTCCTTGTGCCCCCACACCCACTTGGGAGCACCACCGGTTCTCTCTTGGAAAACAAGGGGCCAACCCCATGTCCACTATGTTTGGAGTCCATTTCTTTATCATGACACCCCTTGGACTTCATTAGGTCTCCTCAAAGGCCCATCGACTCACTTTTTTCATCATTTGACCCTCTTGAGAGGCTTCTTATTATGTTATTGAGATATTTGGTGGGCTTGTTACCAAAAGTATTGTTATTATGCACATTATTTTCTTTTAGGGGCTCAATTAGGCCAAACTAGCTAAATTGAATTCATTAGAGAGTGTATAAATAGAAGAGAGATGGTTCTTTCTCTCATCATCATTTGGATTGGGTTATCTCTCTTGTGAAAATTTCACTATCCTTTTTGGAGGACGAGTTTGGATGAATGGATGAATTTTGATGTTTGGATCTCTTTCATTTTGTCTAGGAGCTTCTCTATTGGCATATATTGATGATTGGATATTCTCTTTCTTACATGTAAGTTCTCTTTTCATGCTATTCTTATTATTTAGTTTTGTCACATGCATGTTGTTGGGTTTTTTGTTATACTAGATTGAAATTTACTGCTTTTCTTACGCGAAATTGTGGAAATTCAATCTTTTATAGCGTTGCATCATATCATGGGCCATGTATGAATGGGTGAATGTTCCTACAGATAATTTATGTTAAATAAATCTCGATAATTCATCATTTATTGCAAACTGAAGTATAAATTCCTTGCAGCAATTGTTCTCATGCTCTAAATTCCATGCGAAGTTATTGAAGGCCTCCATGATTAGGTGAATTCTTCCCAAACCATAAAATCTCCTTGACTCCATCTCTCCTAAAGGACAAGGCACTAATCCTCCATTGGTAATCATTTCAATTCTTATTATTTTTGCCTCCCTCTTTTTCTAGGCCTAGCCTCCATAGGTCATCTAGGGCATCAACTATTTCACGTTCTAGCCATCAAAAGTGTTTGCTCTTTTGTCCTCTACTGTACTGGGGTTTTTCTCTAGAGTCTCACCAAATTTCACAAAATTCCAATGGTGGGATCTCAAGATATTGCAAGCCCTAGGTCGGGGATCGTCTCTTTCCCTAGGTTTCCCTTGGCTAGTGACCTCATTAAAATCATTGTTTTCTATTCCAAGAAATTTTTTCCATTGATCCTCTTCTCCTCCACAATTAGGTCAAGCACCTCCTTGGTTGATAAAATCCATACCCTTGACCTATTTTTGTGTCTGCTTGGTCCCATGTAGCCCCACAACCTATTGATGCCAATTCCACAAAGATCACACAAATACCAATTCTCCATAACGATTTACAAGCTTAGGAATCATCTTTGCTAGATATATTTCCAAACCCTAGCCTCGAGAATCCTCTTATCCCTTCCTAGAGAGCATATCACCTTGCTTCCAAGCCATATAATTGAGTCATTCTTGTGAATTGGCCTTAGGAATCACTCCTTTCCCTCTCATTATTCCATTCATCTAGTGATTCTCCTTTATAACGGGTCTCCTGCCATCAATGAAAGTCCATAAAGAGCAGGGAGACTTAGCTAAGGTGACAGTGAGTTAGCGCTCCATTATTGCCTTTGACCTAGTAGTTTCCCTATAGGATCCCCTCCTAAGACCCTGTTAGTTTGAGCAGTAATAAGAACCTTGTTATTTGCAGTTCAATGCGATAAGGCTTAGTTTCAAACTTCTATTAGCAGGGATGAAACTTTGAGAAGATGCTTGCAGTTGACAGTTCACTACAATATCTTGATTGTGTGTGGCAATGCCCTCCCTTTATATATACTCGTTTGCTAGAACACGACCATTAGTAATTGTGGATTTTTAAAAACATATATGCCATGGTTTTTACCTCTGCATGGTGTAATATCTTGAAAAAATATGCTTTAGATACTCTTCCGGAGATATTATAAAAGCAGTAATCATGTTTAAACCTACGACAT
Source organism: Pinus taeda (assembly GCA_000404065.3). Lineage (NCBI taxonomy): Eukaryota > Viridiplantae > Streptophyta > Pinopsida > Pinales > Pinaceae > Pinus > Pinus taeda. The sequence continues at coordinate 79,401 of APFE030864234.1, read as the reverse complement.
AAAGTTTTGCAGAAACTACATTCTATCGAACTGAACTAAGAGCACTTCTTGAAGATTCAGAAATAAAGGGAAATACCTTTTGTTGATACTCTTACAGCCAAACACTTTCTCATCTGATATGATTCAATTATTTGATGTTCCCATCAAATCGATATCAAATGATCTTTCATTCCTTTCTTTCCATAGAAAACAAGGGCTATTGAATCTTATTCTCGAGTTCTACAAGGTGTTGTGAGGCATAAAGACTAACAAGAGAGGATGCTATAGCATGGCACGACCGTAAGGGAGAAGAAAACACGCGGTTGAGACTAAAGAAAGTGAGTTAAAGCTGTTAACACAATAATTGTAACTGAGGGTTCATTGTGTATGGTAATGGGATAGATGACACACTGCAATAAGGATCTGAGTGGGCATGATAGAATGCAGTTGGAAAAGGAGGCAACACGTAGATGGGGTAGGCAAGGTGATAGTACAGTGGACGAGGAGGAGGAGAGTGCAACTACAATGGGCATAAAGGCTATCGATGTGTACCAAGTGTAACAGACGGTTTGTTTGTCAGCGGCACCAGTGGTGGCAACGTGGTTGATGGAGGAAGGTAGCAATGTAGGATGGCTCCGGTGACAACAATGGAAAACCTTTCCAACGGGTTACGACTGGGGTAGAGCACTATCGGGGCCTGTCATAGTCGCTTCGTCTAGTGGTTGGGCTACCCGTGGTGCTCATTTTTTTTTTTAATATATATTATTTAATTTTTTTTTTTAAAATATAATTTTGTTTTTGGTCCAAAGGTTTTTTTCTTTTATTTTATTTTTTAGTTATTCTTTAAGACTGGCCAAGGTCCTCTAACGAAATCAACAAATAGAGAAACTCCAACAAATTCTATAGCAAAACACTTTCAATTATGGTGAAAACAACGTTGATGAAAACTTAATGACCAAAGGGCGGGTCATACTGGCTCTATGCTGCAATTGAGTGGCCAAAGGATCAAACAACTCTGATACCAATGTAATGAACAATGTTCGTGTACTCAAAAGTTAAATACTTAAGAATATCTTGTATATGAGAATGGTCATCATGGGATAGATAATATATTATATAATAATATTTGAATGTACAAAGATGTTTGATTGTTACAAATGAGGCCTACTTATATATCTAGATAGGTGCCTCTTCATGGAAGGTCATGTCCTTAGAACATGCCTCTTCTTTAACTAATTACTAGCTATTTAATCATTAATTACAATTATTATTGTTTACAGTAATTTTATTATTTTTCTATAAATTATAATCATAACAAGCTTCTAAACAAATACAAGAAGGGGATAACAAATAATATTGGTGGCATGTTGTCCATGCCACCAACCACCTACATAATGGCCGCAAGTATAGTCTTGCAATTAGAACCATTTACCCATAAATATTACAAAGAACTATATGTTGAGGATGTTGAATTCGAGGAAGTGTACCAAGAGTGTGAACAAGGAGGGACTTCTCAGTTTAGTTTTGATTTCCATCTTCAGAATGGACTGTTATATCGAATGGGTAGATTATGCATCCCACAAGAAGGTACTAGAATTTGTCTGATACATGAAGTCCACAACTTAAAGGTAGCTTGTCATTTTGTTGCAAGCCAAATAGTCTCTAATTTTCAAGGGTATGTATGGCAGCCAAAATTGCAAAATGATGTTGCAAAGGGCAGCATAGATTGTAAACTATGTTGCACCAGCAAACAAATTGTAAGCTAAGACTGTATGAATTGCTTGTGCCTAGGAAGCCTTGGGAAAGTATGTCTATGGATTTCATAGGTGGTTTGTTCAAAAATAAAGAACAAGGACATGATTATACATTTTTGGTAGTGGACATATTTAGCAAAATGTGTGTTTTACTCCCATGCAAGACTATATCAGGTCAAGAAGTCACACAAATTATTTACTCATCTTTGTAGGTTTAGTCTGGTTTACCAAAATCAATTGTGTCAAACTAAGATACTCAATTTTTGAGTAACTTATGAATGCCATTGTGGGAATCATCTGGAAACTATTACCCCTTTTTCAACAGGAGTACTCCAGAACTTTTGTCCACGCCATATAAGGCCAAAGGATGTGCCTTTTATACCTATAAAGCTATGTGGGTGTGTGTAGTTTGTGAAAGTGACTCTTAGATCCCTATTAGTGTGGAAAAATATGGCTATTCTTCACATTATTTGTTTCATGATATGTCTACCTCTATGGCATTGCAAACTTCCCTCTAGTGGGTGATAACTCCCTGCCTTGATGGATATTCTCATATCTTGGGATGGTGTGCAAGTTGTTGAAATTCAAATGAATGATAGAATTTTTGAACATGGTAATTAGTTGTGACTATTTATACATGTTTTATTTAGTATTACTTCATTCATTAGATCATCAAGAAATTATACAAATGTAATTATCCAAGAGAGATAATACAAATATTCCACAAATCAAAATGCATTTAATGATCTAAATCATTCCACAAATTGCAAGTCTGAAATATTTAGAAAGATATATCCCAAATACAAGTGATCATGAATGAGAAATAATACCTCTCTTATATTTATACAATCCTATAAGGGGTTCAAATAACCTAATTTAGCCTAATGATGCCCCTATAATAAAATAATGTGCAAAATAACAATAATTTTGGTGACAAGCCCACCAAATAGCTCCATAATATGAAAAATATGCCTGTCAAGAGGGTTGAAATGATAATACAATAGTTAGGAGGGTCGTTTTAAGGCCTAATGAATTCCGTCATGTGCCATAATGAACAAAAAGGCTCCAATAATAGTGATGAAGGGGGTGGCCCCTTAATCTCCAAGCAAATGACCTGTGGTTCTCCCAAGTGGTTGAGGGGGCACAAAAGTATCCTCATGGTTCTCCAAATGAATCAAACAAGCATATATGCCATCTGTAAGGGCTAGAACCATGATGAAAGCCATCCCTTATCTCCCATGGTGAGACAAAACCCCATCTGGGCCCTAGATCAACTGCCAAGTGTGTGGTTCAAGTGTGTAGCCGGTTGAGCAAGATGGTCTAGGCGCATCATCATCATAAAATAAGTTGGACACAAGTGAGCAATGTATGATGTTGAAGGGTCCCATTGCATGGCCATCTACTCTCTGCTATAGTGGAGGCCCATGGCTCTCAACATATGCCCTACAAATGCTAATATGACCCTCAGTGGGCTTGGACCCCGTGTAGGGAGATTAAACCCCATGATGAAGAACCACTTGCAATCATGTATAAGATCCAATGCATCTCCTCACCTTCCAGCACAACAGTTCATTAATACAATTGAGAAAATGAGCTTTCAAATCATGGAACCAAGTGGGCACTCCATAGTGGCATGCCCTTCCATAATGGGATTTAGAATGTATAGGTGTCCCAAGGTTCAAGAGGGAGGTTATTCAATGACCATATTAGGTGGTTTCAACCCCTAAGGGAATGATAGGTCCATGGTACGTCCATTATATGGCAAGAGTCACATGAAATAATGATAGAGTGGAGTGGGGAAACATGGAAGGATCCAAGCCACATTTCATGGTACAATGGTAGCTATAGCAAAGGAAGCCCACACATGGGTGTGTAGATGTAGGAGGGATAAATCGTGGTACATGAGTTACCCCAACCTTTGTTTTTCCACCTTTCTTCATATATTTTTTTTACTTTTATTGATTTTTCTTTTATAACTGCTCGGGGCTCCAAGGAATGAGAGCATGATGCGAATGTTATAGTAATGAAGCTCATCGCCCACCAGGGGTTCCTTAATGATGTAGGGGGCTCACATAGTGGCCATAGGAACCTAGGTAATGGCCATGATAAATGGGTAGAGCTCATGTTTGGCTTTTGCCCACGTGATAATTTTTTATGTCCCGACCATCTTTTTCATTTTATGGTACAGTTCCCATTGTAAGTGGAAAAATTTTGATTTTAACTTTATTTTATCTGCATCAACCTCTGAGGCGATGTTTTAGGCCCGACCCAAAGTGTGGAAAATGGGAGGGGGAGGCTAACTCCTTGTGGACCCAATGGACAAAAGTGGAACCAAATGGGAAATATGTGAAAAGGGGTTATAATGAGCAGAGGGGAGTGATGTATGTGATGTCATGAACTGGGACCATGCAACCAAAATCGAGGTTTCCCATGTAATTCCACTCCTAAATCTAGTAGCCAATAGATGAGATCCCACGAGACTAGGATACAAGGCTAACCACCAAATTGGATAAGGGGACAAGAGTATACACCAACCCCCTTCTTTCCCCTAAGTGCCCCCACTAACCAATGCCCAGAAGTGTCCATGATAAGTAAGAAAAAATACACAATTACATAATGAAAGCCATACCTTCGAGGTTGGAAGGCCCACCTTCAAACATACGATCATGATAGATGGGCGAGGGTGCATAACTGTTGGCTCAAGTGGCAACGATGATGACACATCGAGCTATTTGGTGGCTACAAGGGGATCCTGGTTGTTTGTTGAAGACAATGTAGGAGAAAATTTCTCCTATGGGTAACATATGACTTTAACTAGGACATTATCACTCAGTAGAGTGCAAAAATGTACTTGAACGTGGAGGTCATGAGAACACCGGTAATCTCTTGGGACCGCAGACCTATTACTTTCACATAAAAGACTAAGCACATGGGGCAACATGTTCTTATGGCGTCTTGTGATAACCTGTGCTTTTGTTAGGCCATAAAAATCAACAAGAAATAAAATTTCATTCTAAATGCAATTCTAAACATAAAATGATGATGTTATCTATGCAAAAATCAATATGCAATGCATCCTCCTCTAACATGCATGGCTACATTGTGCAAATGCTAAGTATGTTCATACAACCAATTCAACCAACATATGATTAAGTCAATATAAAAGAAATTTCCCTTATGAACCATTATGAGGTAGGGAACCCAAACATTATGTTTCCCATTGCAAGGTTTTCTCGATGAATGGTAAGGGTGGTGGTTGGGAACATTTGAGGACCATAAATAAAGGGTCATGGATTAGGAGGGAAAGGAGGAATGCAAGTTGTGTAACCTTTCTTGCAACATGAATATGGAGTATTCAAAGGCCGAGCTCATCAACTTTCTATGAATAGCAAGCTCGAGCATATCCTCCTCATGGAATAAAGAGATAGATTGCTCAGGCACAGTCACAATCACATTATCTTAATTATCAAAGAAGGGAAAAGGTAGACTATAATCCTTGTATCTTAGGAAGGGGGTTTCTCCTTGATCTCCAAGAAAATGACTTGTGGTACTCCCAAGTGGTGATGGGAGTAGAAAATTGTCCTCATGGGTCTCTAACTAAATCGAACAAGCATGTATCCCATCTGCAAGGGCTAGAACCATGATGCAATCCCTCCCTTATCTCCCATAGTGAGGCAAAACTCCATCTAGGCCTTGGATCAACTGCCAAGTGTGTGGTACAAGTGTGTAGCCAGCTGGGAAAGGTTGTCCAAGTGTATCATAATCATCAAATAAGTTGGACACAAATGAGTAATGGATGGTGTTGAACGATCCCATAGCATGGCCATATTCTCTCTGTTATAGTGGAGGTCCATGACTCTCAACGCACGCCCTCCAAATTCCAATATGACCCTTGGTGGGTTTGTACCCCGTATAGGGAGACCAAACCTTAAGATGAACACCCATCTGTAATCTTGTATAAGATCCAATGTGTCTCCTCACCTTCCATCACAACAATTCATTAATACAATTGACCAAATGAACTTACAAATCATGGAACCAAGTGGGCACTCCATAGTGGCATGCCCTTCCATAATGGGCTTTAAAATGTACAGGTGTCCCTAGGTTCACGAAGGAGGTTAATTAAGGAACCTATTAGGTGGTTTCAACCTTTAAGGGAGTGATAGGTCCATGGTACATTCGTTAGGTAACAAGTATCACATGAAATAATGATGGAATGGAGTGGGGAAACAAGGAAGGCTCCAAGCCATATGGCATGGTACAAGGGTTTCTATAGCAAGGGAAGCCCACACATGGGTGTATAGATGTAGGAGGGAGAAATCGTGGTACATAAGTTACCTCGACCTTTGTTTTTACACCCTTCTTCATATTCCTTTTTCCTTTTATTGATTTTTCTTTTATAACTTCTTGAGGCTCTAGGGAATGGGAGCATGATGTGAATGATATAACAAGGAATACCCCCTTAAGGTTGGGAATATCATTTCCCACAAGGGGTGGGGACAATCATGGGTTCCTTAATGATGCAGAGGGTTCATATAGGGGCCCTAGGAACCTGGGTTATGGCCATGATAAAAGGGTAGAGCTCATGTTTGGCTTTTGCCCACGTGCTAAATTTTTATGTCCCAACCATCTTTTGCATTTTATGGTACATTTCATGTAGTAAGTGGCCGAATTATGCTTTTAACTGTCTTTTTATTTGCATTAACCTTCGGGGCAATATTCCAAGCTCGACCCAAAGTGTGGACAAGGGGAGGGGGAGGCTAACTCCTTGGGGACCCAATGGACAAATGTGGACCCATATGGGAAATAGGTTAAATAGGGTTATAATGAACGGAGGGGATTGATGTATGTGATGTCAGGAAGTGGGACCACACAACCAAAATTGGGGTTTCCTATGTATTTCCACTCCTAAAGCTAGTAGCCAATAGAGGAGATCCCACGGGACTAGGATACAAGGTTAATCACCAAGTTGGACAAGGGGACAAGAGTACAAACCAAGCCCATTCTTTTTGTTGAATCCCGCCACTAATCCATTCCTAGAAGTTTCCATAATAAGTAAGCAAAAATACCCAATTATATAATGAAAGACATACCTTTGGGGTTGGAAGTTCCACCTTCAAACATATGATCATGATAGATGGGTGTGGGTGCATAATGGATGGCTTAAGTGGCAGAGATGATGGCACATCAAGCTATCTGATCTTTGTAAGGGGTTTTCGACTACCAGCTGAAGACAATGTAGGAGAAAAAATTCTCCTATGGGTGTCACCCACAAGTGGTGGATAACAAGCCCAACAGTTAGTGAAACTACTTTCCACCCATCGCCTTGTTCTCACAACCCATATTGCTTCCTAGTCGGGTGGTGGCGATAGATGGGACAACAACGAACACAACTTTTTTTGTCCTTTTGGCTTGTTAATTAATAGATTTCCAAAATTTCATTCGATCAGCTCGACAATTTGATTGCTAGAGTGATTTCCTCAACCAATGGTCGATGGATGGGGTGTAGATTGGAATAGTTTAAATGGGAAAATTTTCCATCCTTGTCAATACACGAAAATATAAAAAAACTCAATATTTGACCAAGTATTGCTTTGTGGGTTCCCCTCCACTACAACTTTGAACCACATAACAAGGGATTGTCATTTCTATTTATTTACCCGTATGTTTACCCTTACACGTAGTTAGGTTTGCACTGATATTCAACATTTGTTTCCAGATGCTCTGCTTTTCACTTTTGGCTCTACTACCATCTATGGGATTTAAAAAAATCATTGTGTAAGCTTTAGTTGATGATGGGGGAAGTTCTATGACATTTTTGCTTATAATTTTTTCTTTGTTTAATTTAAAAAGTATTAATGTGGTGGATATGCTATCATTAGTAAGTAGAATGTTTTATCGGCTTTTCACATGTGGAAAAGGACTTGAGGAAGAACCAACCTATATCATTGTAAGTGTGCATCCTTTGATGCAACATATTCCAATATGGATTTGTGAAGAAAGATATTATTTACATGTGGAAAAGGACTTGAGGAAGAACCAACCTATATCATTGTAAGTGTGCATCTTTTGATGCAACATATTCCAATATGGATTTGTGAAGAAAGATATTATTTGAAATAATCGTCATTGATTTCAACACTTGCCATGCCACATGCTAGGTTAATGTATTTCTCATATTCCTTATCTTTTGGAATGACCTATTTCCATGGTCCAACATCTTTGAAGAAATGTAGATGTTCTCATATCTTTTAATCAAAAGTGTGTTTCTATTCTGGAATCTTATTCAATTCCCCCCCACTATGATTGCTATCCTCTTTTACTTCAATGCAAGTTCCACGAGAATGTAGTAAGATGTTATTGCCAAACTACTAAAGTAGCTAAAATGGCATTAGACAAAGATTTGGGACAAATTCATGTAATAACATCAAAGTGGATAAAATGGCATTAAATGAAGGTATGGGGCAAATTCATGTAATAACATCAAATTGACCTAAAAGCCTTGCTTCATTCTTGCTAGTATCACTTCTTATAAAATGTTATGTTATGGTATGGTTGATCCATTCCATAAAAACAACCAACTTTAAATTATTATTGCACTATGCTTAGGCTACTTCCTGCATATTGTTTTGAAATGGTAAATTTGACAAAATAACCTTAGTGTTACTCTATCTGTAAATTCATGTAAATATATTATAAAAATTTATTGCATTATTCTTAGGATTTGAGCTCAAATTATTATTATTATTATTATTTTTTTTTTTTTCATATGCGATTTTCTTGATAAATGAGAGGAAGTTTAAGTTAAATCTTGTTTCTTTTTTATTTTCAATTGAAATACATGCAAAATATACGTGATTTTTTCACAATATTCTTTGGTGCATATTAGATGTTTTTAGGAGCATCTTCACTATCTACCCTATACTCTATATACCCTATATTGATACTACACTATACACCATCAATCTCAATTTGAAAACTTTAAACCAACTCAAACCATTAAATTAATACACTAGAAAATCTCATTGTATTAATTAACGATAAGATTAATACACCACAAAACATCAATGCATTAATATTCCATCATTATTAATTTTGGAAATTTTCAAAAAGTTCTTTTTTACAATGAAACTCTATATATAAATATACCTTTATATGCATTCATGTTTTTCATTAAATACAAAAGTTGAATTAGACAAATGTTTTTTTTTTTTTTTTATTAAAACATAACACACTTATTTAAATTAAATAATAAGTATTATGTGTTTTTTAATATAAATATATAATTGTTTTAATTTTTATAATTATAAAATATTATGTTTCTATCTCATGCTAACATAATTAGACTACATCTAGTGAATTTTTTATAATACAAAAGACATTTTTTTATAATACAAAGGACATTTTCTACCCTATATAGATACAACATATTTCACAGATTTACTAGAAATTTCAGTGAATGATGGAAATATGAACTTCAGATGCAACTATTGATGCCAACACCGTAATATAAATGTGAAATTACCATTTGTTGTATCGTTGGGAAAGGTAATGTTAGTGGATTGATTAACCAACGAAGTTGATATTCCCAAGGAAGTTCATCTTCTCTATTGATCTTGACAAACAACCCTAACAAAAGTCGAATCCAGAGTCTCCTTTCTTTTCCTAATGAATCGAGCAATTTTTAATATTCTGGACCAATTGGCATTTGAATCATAGTATCACTCCCATACATTAAGCATGAAAATATATGTTAGTGGCTTTCAAAACTTCTACTGTCAAATACGTCTTAGAGTGCCTCTCAAATTATTAACGTAGACCATTACATGTTCCCTACACATAACATTGATATACTTACTGTGATACATTGAAAATTGGGAGCGCTTAACATTCTGCAACAACTATCTTTTATTCAATTTTACTTGTCCCTTCACCATATTGAAAATTTGAAATTTTATTTTGAAAATTTTATATGTTTATGCGATAAAGGAATATTTTATATGTTTATTCGATAAAGAATTTAAAATTGGATTTAGTATTTTTTATTGAGTCGAAAAGTCTATTTTACAATAAAAAAACTTATTTTATAGTCCAATATGTTATAAACTTATTCTACAACCCAATATGATATGTAACATTGTCTATATATCACTAAAATATCACCAAAATATCAATATACTGATTATAACTCAAACAATCGAAACTCCAAATTTGAAATACTTGACAGAACCTCAAATTATACTAGCTCTGTTGTTAGCTTTGTTTCTGTTGCATGTGATCGAGGGCGATGACAGAGAGCGAAGGCGCTAGCAAAATATGCTAGTCTGCTCCAGATGCCAGAGCATCAGAATTCTTCGTTATACCAATTTCACCCGACGGTAAATGGTCCCAATGTTGGAAGGAACTAGAACTAATTCCAACTAGCACGTTTATTACAACAGTGAAAATTCAACAGAGGTTTTAATGCTAGTTCTAGAAATTGTTGACAATGGGAAAAGCTTCCTGAAGAAGCTATTGCCCAATCGATCTCCAAAAATTTCTTCAGCCTGTATAAATACCTACCTATTTGATCTTTGATCAATGAATGGATGAATGTTGTGGAGTTCACAGTTCGTCTGTGTGTTCTATGTTCTGTCTCCGCTCTCTCGGTCATGGTATCAGAGCCGAGGGTTTCGGCTTAGTGTGTGGTGGAGTTGTGCACTCAATGAGTTCAGAGCTGTGTGTGTCGCTGCGTGTGGTGGAGCTGTGTGTTCATCTAGTTGGGAGCTGTGTGATCTATTGTTGTTTGCGCTGATTGGTGAGAGTGAGTCGTGATTTGAATGCCCGTGGAGTTATCTCAGTGTGGTGGAGATTGCTGCGTGATCTGCTTTCTGTGATATGGTGTGAGGTCTCTGTGTGAACTTTTGTAAGAGACCTGTATGTTGAAAATTTGGAATTTTCCTGCGGAGGAGTGTTGCAGATTAGGTTGCAGAGCGTACGTGTTGCAGAGTAATCGGAAGTTTGTGAGAGAAAGGCGCTGTGACGAGCTATGTTACCAGAAACGGTACGGGAGCATTCGTTTCCTAAGAAAAACGCAAAGAAAATGGAACGGTACGAAAAACGTTGTTTTGTACGGTCGTTTTTGTTTTTCAATACATGAAACCGGTTTCTCCGAAAACGAATGGTTTTTTGACACGGTTTTCAGAGAAACGTTTGTTCTGATTCATTTGTAATGTTGGTCTCGTTCCAATTGGACATTGAGCAGAATAAAAAAAGGCAAAGGTTGGTTTTCCGATAAACGTTGCTCTGGTTTGTTTGTAATGTTGGTTTCATTGTAATGTTGAGTCCAATTTAAAAAATGAAGGTTGGTTTTGTGGATAGTTTTTAGAGGTGGTTTCATGTTCTGTTGTATTTAGCGTAAAATTTCTTTAACAACATTGTTAATTTAGGGATTTTGTTTGTTAAAATTATATTACTAGGATGTGTTGCTTTAATGTTTTAATTATTTTTTCTTAATTTTTGTGTTGGTTTTATTTAAAAGTGTATTTAGTGTAGAGTTTCTTATATAATTTAAATGCACATGGTTACATTATATATTATTTTATTAATTATAAAGATTAGTTACTATTATGTATTATTTTATTATTATAAAGATTAGTTACTATTATATATTATTTTTTATTATTATAAGATTAGTTACTATTATAATTATAAAGATTAATTATTATTATAATGGATTAACGATAAAGTTTTGAAAATTTGAAGGTAGTAGTAGTTCTAAACAATCCTCTACTTTTGGTTCAATTCCCTAATCCCAATGGAGCTCAATTTAGTCTTCACCATCCTATTACCCAACTAGGGAAACTACATCCTAGTAATTGCTTGCCAAATACTACAATATAGCCCAAATTTGAGATCTGCTCAAATAATATGGGAGAATATACACATGATATGCCAGATCATGTACTCATCAAGAAATTTCTAGGGATATGGCCTTCAAAAAAATCCCACTCTCACTAGGTCCAAATCAAGTGGAAATGGAAAGGTCAAATCAAGCTTGAATTCAATGCCAAAGGTTTCTTCACTATTAAAGGATCAAAGATGGGTATTTGTGAATGACCTATGTAAGCAACACAAGCTTTGTTTCTCACTATGAATATTTGAGAATGGTCTATGTGAGCACATTATTGGAGAATGCTGATGATGTATGCTTTATTTTATGTTTTTCACATTTTTCTTGTTTTTTCTCTCTCCTCGTTTCTTGAATGCGAAACCTCCAAACTTCGTTTCTCGTCTCGTTGTTGTTTCTCGTTTCGTTTCCGTTTCTCGTTTCTGGTAACATAGGTGAGGAGAACCAGAGTGTGATACAAAGAACTGTTGGTAAAAGAGTTGCCGAGACAGAAGGGTCGTGAAAGGAATTGGTGGCTGCATCTAAGGTCGAGAGAGAAGGGTCGTGATAGAGGCAGCGATAGAGGACCCGGACACTAAAGACGAAATTTTCTGAATAAGAAGTTGAATTTGCTGGGCGAGTTTGTGAACCTCGCAGAATTTTTCTCCAGGTTGAGTCAGTTACCCCGTGCCAAGTCTGAGACAAATTTGGGGTGTGCAGACGGAGTTATCACCAGTGGGAAGTACCGTGGTTTTTGGGCCATATTATCAGTGGCTTATAATGTTGGTCGTTTGTATCCATTTGGAAGGCACGAGAAATCCTCATACACCGAGAGTACCTATGTGAGTCATTGTTACGCTATCTGCTGAGGCCGAGTGTCCCATTTAATTTCTAGACAAGTGTTGAGGGTCGAATTCTTTGGACTAAGTAGAGGCCGAGTTCACCGATTTAAGAAGTTCATCGATTTTGTGCTGGCCATGTACATTCAAATTTGCTGAAGGATGCTTCTGCTGTGATGAATGTGTATTCTTGCTAAAGAAGGCTGAGGGCATAGATTTCATTTGCTGAGGATGATTTGGGAAGGAGAACACACTACGAACCGTGCTGAATGAGTCCTATTTTGACTGGCTGTTTTCAGAGCAGAGACCAACAGGTCAAGAGAAAGAATGAAATGGCAATATTTGCAGAAGAATATGAAATGCGTCAACCAACAGTAGATCTGAATCAGATAGAAGAATTTGAAGACATTGATGCAATACTGAAACGATTAATGCCAGTTCTGCCAATTTTATCAGGTAAAAATTTTAAGTTTTGGGCAATTAAAATGGAAGGATTGCTTGGTTCAGTAGATTTATGGAAATTTGTCCAAGAAACTTCTATGAATTTGGATGATAAGCGTAGAAATGCAATAACATTGTTTCTCATCATATCAGCTTTAGATGAAAATATTTTGTCTAATATTTTGTATGAATTTGGTGAAATATGTGATGCAAAAATATTTTGGGATATTCTTGAAATGAAATACAGTATGGAGGGTAGTGAGAAAGCTGAAGTTGATGAAGGAGTTGTTGTTAAAAGTGATTGTGTTGAAAGCATCATAGCTTGGATTAACACTGAAAGTATGTCTTTAACTTACAATAAAGTAGTATGTGATATTAAGGAAACTTACAATAAAGTAGTATGTGATATTAAGGAAACTCCCTGTGATGCAGAAACATATGAAGTGAAATTTGATGATAATTATGTGCCTCATGAAGAGTGGTTCAATCTCATGCAAGAAAAACATCTTATTGATGAGTTGTTGTTTGGTGAAAAGAGTTGTCTACCTCCATACACAAATCAAATGCAGGATAACATGTTTGTAGCAACATAATTGGCGAAAGAGGTTGAAGACATGAATCAACCAACTATGTCAGCAAAGGAAAATGAAGGAAGCAAAGCTCTTTTCAAAAAGCACGATGACAAAAATCAATATGGTTTTGTTTATGAATCTAACATTTTTTTTGAGTGTGCAGATATTGACAATCAGGGAGAAGCAACAAAACTTGAAAAAATTGCAAGCGTTAAGGACAAGTATAAGTCCCAAGAACTTGAATTAGATTACCTTGTTCAGGGTCTTGCAAAGGTCGTTGATGTTCAGTACATAAGCAAGGAGCAGAGGAATTCTTTTAGGAAAGCCAGAAAGGTGAAGATGACATTGCATCAACAAATGAACAAGCATGGACCCTTTAGCAAGAAGTCAAAAATGAAATGTTTTGTTGTAAGCCTAGCTGAGACTTAGATCAGCGTGCGAGTTAAAGTTTAAGTCGTCGTGATTAAGAGTATAGTGTCTTGTCTATTGTGCTATAGTATGTTTGTTATATAGTTGGAACTAAGGGGGAGTGTTGGAAGGAACTAGAACTAATTCCAACTACCACCTTTATTACAACAGTGAAAATTCAACAGAGGTTTTAATGCTGGTTCTAGAAATTGTTGACAATGGGAAAAGCTTCCTGAAGAAGCTATTGCCCAATCGATCTCCAGAAATTTCTTCAGCCTGTATAAATACATGTTTGATCAATGAATGGATGAATGTTGTGGAGTTCACAGTTCGTCTGTGTGTTCTATGTTCTGTCTCCGCTCTCTCTGTCACCCAATGCGATAGAATAACTCTGAACTTAACAACACGCGATGCCTTCTTTCATGTCTTTGGCCGCTAACATATGGGAATATCAAAACCAGGCTTTATTGGAGTATTGGAGTGCGAAGTGGCAGATATGAATTTAATCAATAACTTGCAAGATTCGATATCACTTGAATATCAGGGTTTCAGTAATCACATAATTATTCAGTGTGAAGTAGTTTGGGTGGGTGGGATGGTTTAATGATAATTTTTCTACTTGAATTCTAGTAGCATGATAAGACTATATTGAATAATTTTGAAAAAAAATCTATATACAGATTAAGTCAGACTTTTCAGTACTAAAGCAAAAAAAATAAATAAAATAATAAATAAAAATTAAAAAATAAAAAATAAAAAAAACAACTTTAATAGAAGACAGAAATATTGATCTCTGGTTGCTAAAAAAAATGTTGATCGTTACCCCTGAAAAACAAAACAGAGATATTGATCTCTGGTTGGTAATGAACTTTTGTCAAAAGGCACAGATTGAAGTAAACTGTCTGTAACAATGTTTCCAAGCACAAAGGCAAAAACCAAAAGACAATAACTTAGGAAAAGAAAAGGGTTAAACTCTGATAACACCGTTAACATATTCAGAATTCGAGTACTCTGATAAATTTAAATGTGATTATTAAATAACATATTCAGAATTCGAGTACTCTGATAAATTTATTTGTGATTATTAAATAAATGTGGACACTGATAATGATTAGCAATATTAATGTAAATTGAAAATTCCAATAAGTATTTAAATTTTAATATTATAAAGCCAACAAAGGCTATATTATCATTCTATGTCGTACTAAGTTTTAACAATAAATAAATGTTTATATAAGTGTATTGTTCTTTGTTTAATTTGGTTGGATTTCATCAATTTTGATAAAAAAAAATAGAGTTCTCCAAATTATTTTCATATGAATTTTTTTTATGCTAAATAAATAAATATTTATTTATATTATTTTAATTATTTTTTTGGGATTACATTATTTTTATTAATAATTAAAAGAGATAAAAGTGATAGTTGTTAAAGTTATATTTATTTTATTGTATTAACATTTGTTTGGTGAAAATAACATAAACTTTGATGATATTTTATAATAAAAAATTAGGTAGGTGATCCATTATAAAGTGTGAATTTTAATTATTAACCAAATATATTTACATTAGAAAATTAGATATGTGTTTTGATTTTCTAATATGTGTTTTTGATAGAGTGGTTCTCAGCATGTCAAGGTTGCTTTGTAGTGTGTGCTTTTTCACACGTGACACTTGTCTTCTCTCTGTAATGACATGGCAGTGGGTAGTTATTTTTGTTGTGTTTGATATGTGGAAGGGTTGTTATTTTAAATGCCCAAGTATAATGAGGGGTTGGTTGGTGTACCCACTATGTACGGAAGGAGGCATGAACTTTTTCTTGTCCTCTATTATTGGTTTCTTCCTGATAGCATCTCACTCCATTCCTCATTTGCAACGATGTTATTTATGGGCCTTTTCTATTCTAGCATGGACCTGGTTATTTCTTTGTGCGTTGATGAGTTTCATTCAGGTTGTCGTGGGCTTATAGTTTTTTGTATTGGCTTTGAGTCATGAATGTGGTTAGTTTTTCCTTTTAATTCCCGAGTTCTTGAAAAATTTTCTGCTACCCTAATGGGTATTTGTTGGTAGTGGTGTTTTTTTGTTTAGGAAGAACCCTATGGCTGAAAATTTGGCCCTTAGCTTTCTGTGTTTTTTCAATTTGCACAAAGTATTCAGTGGTAGGGGATTTTCGGTGAAATTCGAGTTTTAATTAGAGGTCTTGGCTTGGTTTCTAGCATCTCTATGTCAATTCTCAGTCCTAGGAACTCACATTGGTTGTCTCTACCTTGGATTGTGCCATTGCAGTGTGATAAGCCTAATTATTTGGTGGATTTTGGTCATGTGGTGTGGTTTTTGGGTGATGACATAGTTGTCTTCGATATGGGTTTAATGGTCCCCTATCTCGTCCTTTGTATATTCTTCTTGGAAAGCATTCTTCTTGTATCTATCCATAATGTTCGTTAGTAGTGTTCCTCGTGCCTCCTAGGTAAAGAATGAGCTGCAGAAGGGGCAGTGGCAGTGACATTGGGTACAAAGGGGTTTTCCCTTTTTCCTACGACTTTGTTGCAACATTTTTTGATGTTGTTCCTTTGGAAGTAAGAAAGGAAATCTTGTTGCTAGAGATGAAAGAGTATAGGGAAACACCATATCATTTAGACTCTGAATTGGCGGGGGAGAGTATGAAATGGGTCCCTAATCTTAGTAGGTTCCAGAGAAGGCAACTCCATTTTATGAATTCTCTGGCTCTTCATCAACAAATGGTGATTCTCTTTCTTATTTTTAAGGACAAACAAGTGGAGACCTATAATGTTTTTTCTTGTTTGGAGGACATTAAGTGTATGTTGTGAAACCAATGCTTCTACCTAGATAATGTGGGCTAATGTCTAGCTCATGTGGAAAGCTTCTTTGTGAGTGATTCTTCCTCTGGTGATCTTACGGATCCTTTGGATGATAATGCTCAAACACCTACTTTAATTCTCTCGAACCACGACTAGGAATGGTGGTTTTAGGTATTTTTGTCCTCAATTTTGATGCATGTCCTACAAGTTGGTTTCTTCAGGGCCATTTGCATCTTATCTCTGTTTTTGGAGCATGGAGCTATGGTATTTTTGTTTGCTTTTATGCTCCATTTCTTTTGGATTCTTTGGGTACCATGTATCTCTGAATTTTGTTATGGGATTTATTTGGAGGGATTTCAGTTCTTTTATACAGTGTCTTCCTAGCATGTGTGGTCATGGGTATTGGTGGTATGATAAAGAAATTGTTTCTCTATCTTCTGGAAACGTAATTATACTAGCTCTCTTTAGCAAAATGGCTACAATGTTTTTTGGTGTTAATTTTGGTTCAATTGTAGTGCATGGATTTTGTTTCATTGGCAAAATTATTGTCCTATTGGTGGAGGTCATTTTCTTTGATCTGAGCTTGTAGAAATTCATGGGCTTTTCGAGGATGGTTGTATTACCTCTTGAGAATGTGCGACTCATGGTATATTATGAATGTTGCGCTGCATCTATTGGTGATTTTCTACAGGGCATTGGTTGGTTTTGGGCGCCTTTAGGCTACTAATGGAGTTTTCTATGGATAGTCTAGTGCATATTTTGATTTTCTATTGTTGGTTTATATGCGCCCACTATGCGCTTTACTTTGCTACATGTATTGTGGTTATGAATTATGTCAACATTGACTTGTCACCTCTCTGAAATGAGTTTTTGTAGATAAGTGGTTAAATGTTGATATTGTTATTATGGTCTTGACAATTTTGCTTTGCTATTGGTTGTTGGGTTAGCTGGTCTCTATGTGAACTCTGGAAAATGTTATTGATGTATCCTTCCTTTTTATTATGAATATAAATTGTAGTAATTTACAAAATAAAAATTAAATATGTAACTTTTAATTATTAATCAAATATATTTTCATTAAAAATTGTATAAATGATTCATTAAAAAGGTGAGCTTTAATGTAATTTATAAGATGTGAATTTTGATGTGAGTTTTAATATTAATCAATTTCTTAATGAACATTTTCACTAAAAATTAAATAAATAATTTTACTACCTTTAATAAAATAATTATTTTTTATGATGTTCTAAAGTTTAAAAATTAGTTTTTTTTATTATTTTAATTTTATAAAATTCATATTTTTGTTTTCTATTCATAAAAAGACAAAATAATTTATTATTAATATATATAAAATAATTAAACTAAATATTTTAATTTAAAAATTAAAATTTTTTGGTTGAAAATCCACTTGTCCACCACCTCTCCATCATTTTAATTTGTATTGAATTGGCATGATTCACTCGATCGCTAAACTAGTGTGCACCTATCTAACTAGTTATTGCTATTTGTATCAGACACGCTATCATTTAGTCTTTCTTTTATGTCTTAGGTTTAAATAATAATATTTTAGTTGGTTTTATAATCTATTTTTTATATTTTAATTATGATTTCTTGAAATTGTATTATTAGATTAAGGTAAGAAGTAGAAAAATTTTAATATATTTACTAAAATTACAAATAGTGCTTCTAAAATTCATATTTAATTAGTACAATCACATTAAAAAAATTAATATGATTGATATAGCCAAAAGCTTTATAAATATAACAAAAAAATTATTGCAACACTAAGAATGTCTTACAAATGTACACATTTACCTCATTAACCATGTATAAAAAAGATATGGGTCAACTTTAACTTGGGAAAAAATGAATACAAATCTTCTTGTAAAATAAACCATTTTGCTAAATAAATTTTGTTTATATATTAATTTCCCCATTTAATTATAATATGAGCTTATTCGAATTGGAATAATCTCAAATCCCAAAGAAATTGGTGGGCGGGGATCCATGTGGCATGAATCTAATTTAATTTGAGAAAAAAAGAATTACACATCTTATTGTAAAATATACCATTTTGCTAAATAAAATTTGTTTATTTATTAATTTCCCTATCTAATTAGAATATGAACTTACTAAAATTGGAATAATCTCAAATCCCTAGAAAATTGGTGAGCAGGGAGCCATATAATTTTTTAAATTTATTAAAAGTCAATGCAACCTAAAACTCTATGACACAATACAATCATTGATAACCATTAAAACTAAAAATATCCTTAACATATTATCTTTTAAAAATCAATTTAGACCATCAATTAAAAAAATAAAAATAAAAAATCAATAAATCCTTATCCACATCAAATTAAAATAAAAAACATTCAACCCAAAAATATAAACTAAAATATATATTTTTTAACATTCATATGAAGCAGGTATAAACAACTTTGCTGCTATGATTTTCAAATTAAAAACTTTACCTTATTATGACCGTTGAGACATCTATGATTCGTCTTAGTTTATTTCTTTTAATGGTAAATTTTTAATTTGTATGTCCTTCAGGTTGAAGGTAGATAAGATAATTTTATTTTTTTATTTTTTTTAATAAATTAATTATTTGAAATTCTATTGGGCAACGTCTTCTTCCTAATTTCAACCCTACATGGAGTAGCGTATAGGTGTCACTGCTCGTATTATGTACATGGAACGGGACTTGTAGGTACACTAATTATATACATCAAGGGATCAACTGGTCTCCCTTGCGAAACCTCTTCCAGTAATACGTAATGTCAAATATTTCAAAAACTTTGCTCTTTCGAGTCTTTAATTAATATCAAAGGGACAAAGTGTTGTTTTTATTATTATTATGCATGTTTATGTATTATGCATTGTGTTTTAGGTTAACTGTCTATTAACTTGGTCAAATATGTTAAATAATTTCTATATTAACAAAATGTAATTTTATAATTTTTTTTGCAATTATTTTTATTAGCATTATCTTTAATGTTATTGGCTATAAATATAAATATGTTATTGGGTCATGTCACCCATGCCTCTTAACACGTGATTTTGGTGATATGATATTCATGATACAATTAATACACAGGTTAGTTTTAAAATAAATTCTCATAAAATACATAAAAACCATTAACTAGTTAAACTACTACCTCCCCATTGATATTGTACAACGAACTGTTGCAAGTTGTTTTTTCATACCATACATTTGTACAACAAACTGTTGCAAATTGTTTTTCATACCATATCATAGCAGTTCACCTGCATTTGGCCAGAAGGTAGGTTCCTTGGAATGGGAAGATGTTCTAGGCTTATTAAATAACATTGATGTTGAACACTGAAAGCATGATTCATACGCCTAGATTAAATTTTAAATTCATTGTATTAAGATATTTGAATGGTTTGAATCTCAATCTCAAGCGTGTAAAATAGATTCTTTTCTATACGCGTTAACTCCAATTATACCAACCTAATTTATGTTATAACATTTGATTATGGTTATCAATATGGTAATTTCATAAGTTCTGTCATTCTAAAAATGGAGCTCTCACATTGTTGGTCCAAATATATTTTAATGTTGTCATTTCAATTAATTCTCCAAAACTCAATTCGACAATATGTTTCTTCACGAACTTTCTCAATTCAAAAGTACATATCAATATTACAGGAAAATAATATAGTTTCAATAGAGATCAAGGTTAATGCCAAATAACATATAAGCTCTCAAACCATTAAAATAGGTTAAGGCATAAGTATATGCTTTTGATAATAAATTTCAAATTGAAAATAATGTTATAATGCTTTAAATATTTAAAAACATTATTGTCTTATTATTTTTTATTTAAATATTTGAAACATTATTAATATATAATTTTATAATAATTATATTATTAATAATTAAAAAACTAATATTAAATAAATAAAATTATATAATTGTAATTTTTTTTATTAATGAAATTTTTAAATAAATAAAATTATATAATTGTGATTTTTATTATTAATGAAATTTATATATTTTTATTGTTTTTTAATTTAATTTAACTATATTTGAGGATCACCTACTATAACATTTGTTTTATTTTACAAAAAAAATATTTTATGTAAATCATTTTTTGTAGAGAATGATTTTAATGTGTAACATTTCAATAAGAGTATTTTAATTCAAATAATAAATTATTTTATATTATTATGCCTACCACAGTGGGTTTTAGGCTGACTACCCATTAATTTGGTTAAACATGTTAAATATAATTTTCAATATAATAATGTGGAACTCTACAAAGAAATTTATTTTTTTGCATTTTTTTTTGCAATTTTTTCTATTCTCATAGTTATTTAATTTTGTAAAATAATATAATAAGTTATAGAAAATCTAATATATTTTTAAAATTCAACTATAGTTATTAAAATCAACTATAATTGATAGAAATCTATTTTTATACTTGATGTGTTATATGAGAGACTAATAAATTATTATTATTGTTGTTGAGTAAAATTAGATTTTCCACCCCTGCAATGTGAATTACAAATAACAAAATTACTTAAATTTATTAATCAATAAATTTTAAATTTACCAAATTCTACACTTTAATACTAAATTAAATTTAATATTTTACTTTTCTTTAATTACATCTGAATTATAAATAACTACGATGTAACCATTATCTATATTTTTACTTTTCTTTAATTACATTTACATTAAAAATAACTACTATGTAGCCATTATCTAAACAAAATCATAATCGGAATTATTATCAAACGCCTTAGGACCTAAATCATACTCCAAATTACGAGGTTGCCAAAATCAGCATTGCTACCGACTCTATAAAATCCAGGGGAAAATATTTCGTTGAGAAAAGCAAATAGAAAGAGTCATGCACATAGGTTTAATGATTTGGTTTAACTGTTAATGAATGGAGTTGTTTATGGAGGTCGAAGAATGGTTAAAAGTGGTTGGAATTAGGATAAAAAAATTTAATTTTTTTTTTTAGAGACATTGTTTAAATCATGTTTTTGATGGTCGAAATGGATTCAACACCATCAAAAATCTCAAAGAAACCTAAAATTATGAATTTTGATTATTTTTACTTGGATTCACAAAAATCCCTATCAATTTTTTTCAAAATATGACCAGAATTTCCATAATTTTTAAGGCAAAATAACATAATCTTTAAACTACGGCTTAATGAATTGGCTTTGTCACGAAAATACTTTTTTTTGCTATAAATATTTCGATTCAATTACAACAATTAACGATTTTGTAAGTATTGTCAAAAGAATTATCCATTTGATCAAAATAATCATCACTCTCAACGATTTTACCTATGTTCTTGGTAGAACTATTACAACTAGCTAAGTAAAAGTTGGTGAATGTGAATAGGTATTATTGTTATTGGATAAAATTATGAATGATGAATATTTTATAAAAACAAGTGTTACATAGTAGTGAGTTTTACTGTTTACTTTAAATATAGTTAAATTAGAGTAAACATGTTGAATTGAAGTTAGTGTTAAGGTTTAGAATTCGATCAATTTAGATTTTATTGATTGGTAAATTATAATATGTTTACACTAATAAAAAGACTTTGTTTTGGTGTTTATGGGCAATTTCTGCATACTTATTTCCACACTGGACAGGTCATGATTGTTTTTCTGATCCCTAATTCAAATAAAATGGAGACATCAATTCTCCAATTCAGGATTAAGGTTCCAGCGTCCATTATTTATTCTTAGAATAATGTAGAAATGGAAAAGTCTGGAAATGTGATAGGTTTGTTGAGTTGTCTTTTTAGTTGTAAAAAATTTCTTAATTGTCAAAAAATAATATAGATCTATATAAATTAAGAGGTGTTATTTTAAAAGTTATTTGTTTTGCAAGGTAACTGGGTTGTAGTTGAGTCACAGTGTGTATATGCCATGTTGTTATTTCCATTGACTCTAGTGATCCATAGTTTATTTATAGTGAGAAAGTGTACAAGCTTAGACCTGAATTAATAAAGTATTTTGTTATGTTAAACTCTGTGATTTCTAATTTGGTATAAGATTTTATGATGTGGAATTGAAGACCAGTTGAGGGAGTCGTTTACTACAGTGTAAAGCTTATGCATGTTCTCATGAGGAGCCGCAAGGCACTATTGCGCGTGTGGCTGGCGAGAATTATTGTGAATTGAATTCATTGAAGAAATTGGAAAGGTCGCAGATCTCAGTGTTTGTTTGAAGGATCTAATCTGTTGCATGAGGAGTAACAAAGATTGACGCTCGTGTGGCTGGCGAGAATTATTGTGAATTGAATTCATTGAAGAAATTGGAAAGGTCGCAGATCTCAGTCTTTGTTTGAAGGATCTAATCTGTTGCATGAGGAGTAACAAAGATTGACGCTCGAGTTCAAATCCTGTGATAGTGCATGGATCAAGCGGCGTGGGGTGTGAGCGTTGAATGGGGTGTGAGCGTTGAAGACGCTCGAACTCACAACCTCAGCGAAAACCTGGCACGATATTATTGCAAGAAGGCCATTGATTGTGATCAGTGAAGAGTTTCACTGCCATTTCTATTTGTGTTCCTATTGCACCTGGTGTTATTTATTTGATTGGTGTGGCTCAAAGGTGTGCCTGAAGTACAAATCTATTTACTGAGGAACGAGATCTGTGAGTACAACGATCTGATATATTTTTTTCGTGAAAGAGTTAAATTGATGTATGTACGTGGGATTCGGTGCTGTTAGGATTCAGAGGGTAAACAACAAGCCATCGTTCCACGAAATATCTGATATGACCGGATCTGATGTGATCCAATTTAGATGATATCGGTTGTGAAGTTGCATGTTGTGTCGAGCCTGATAGTGATCAGGTTGTGGGTGATTGTCTGTCCTTTCTAGCTGTGATGTGCCGCCTGTGTTGGAGACCGGTAGACTAAGAAAGAGAAAGAGTGAAAAAGTTGTTGAGTCGTCCAAATTGTCGTGAGACCTAATTTGACATAATTGTTGTGCCATTGTGCTCAATGTGTTAAATTTGTTGAACGTGATACTCAAATCATTAGATTGCTTGAGTTGTATCTTGGGAATAAGGAAGTGACCTTCACTGTAGTCAAGATCTCAGAGAGTCAAGAAATTTCCTATGAATAAAACCGTCGATTTTCTGAAGGAGAGGTGCTAGATCGTTTTCTGGAGGTGGAGCCCCATCAGATTAGTGAATTTGATCATCATCGTCAGAAACCACCGTGGGCAGCTAAGTTGGAGGGTGTGCATTGCTTTGATAGCCAAATCTACTGCTGAGCCAGATTCGCAGTATTGGCTGGATCCATATTTATGCATGCTAGTGGAAAGCGATGCGTAGAGCTATATGCAGAATCCTTGGTAAAACATATCGTAGCAATGGAAGCATTTTTGAGTTTGCAGAGGCACATGTGGTTTTGGTGGCATTGTGAAACAATCCTCATCTTGTTCTGTGATACATTATATAGAGATTATGTGTGATACGTTGTTGAAGGGGGTTGTCCATGTGTATGCATAGTGGCCAAGAAAGCTTGACAAGCCATTAGCAAGTAGAAGGAGATCCACCATCGTATTCCATAGTATCAATCCGCTGGTGCATTGTGAGAAGGCTTATTGAGTGAAGCTATGACTGTGGCAAAGGAAAACAAATTTCCGTAGTTCTGTTGGGTAGTGGGTTAAGCAGATGTGCCTGGGGCGTGAGTGGAGAAAGGTTTCCTCGATAAAGGAAATTGTAGGTGTGAATTATATCAAAGAGATCATCGTTTTGTCATATGACATGAATCTTTGTGGAATTATTGGTGAAGCGCGCCTGCAAAAGTTGGTATAAGAGAGGTAAGGAAAAGGAAACCATGGGTCTTAAAAGGAGAATTAAACAGTTTCGTAGAGAACTGAGAATTGAAGCAATTGAGGCGAAAGAATCAAAGGAAGAAGTTGCACAAGAATTTGGAATGTTTCCGGCAGAAGAACCTATGCATGAGGATTAGAATGCAGAATTGGGCCAGATCAATGAAGAATTTGAAGAAACAGATGCAATATTAAAACCATTAATGCATGATTAATGCATGTCTCAAGTAAACATTTTAAACTTTGGGCAATAAAAGTGGAGGGACTGCTTGGTTTAGTAGATTTATGGGAATTTGTTCAAGAAACTTTTATAAATTCTCAAGATAAAAGTAGAAGTGCAGTAGCATTGTTTCTTATTATATCAGCACTGGATGATAACATTTTGTCTAGTATTTTGCATGAATATGGTGAAATACACAATGCAAAAATATTTTGCGATATCCTAGAGATGAAGTACGTTGTGAGGGGGAGCAAGATGTCTAGAGAGTCACCAAAAGGAAAAGAGAGTGAAAGAATTGGAGAACTTAAAGTGAAATATGACAATGAACAACTTTCGAGAGAAAGTTGGTTCCAAATGTTGGAGGAAAGGAAGCTCATAGATGAATTTTTCAATGGAATAGTAACAGGTTCAAGATCAATTGGATGAGTCACATGAAACTGAGTATAAAGATTTGGCAAAAGAAGACAAAGTTGAGAAGAACTCAAACTATGATGATCTCATGAATGTTTCTCAGTGTGCATATATTAGCAATAACCATGAAGAACTAACAAAATTTGAAGAAGGAATAAGGTTCCTAGAAGCATGGCTTGAAACACCATGTTTTGATGAAGTTTCCATAGAAGTTGCAGCAATGAATGTTGAAGACAACATGGATGATGTAGAAAATGAAGAAGTTAATGAAATTTTCATGTATTGGAGTCTTGCATAGATTAAACATTATTATGAATTGACGTGGGAGTTGTCCAATTGATGTGGGATTTGTCCAATGAACAAGAAACTATTGATGATGAAAATGAACTTGTTGAAAAAGGAGTTGAAATGGACTCTGATCATCCTAGTTGCAATATGAAGCAATATCCAATGTTCATAGCATGATATTATGTGGCTAGATTCAACGGTCACAATCTTGCATTTAAAATATTAAATATTATATTTATTGTTCACCATGCCTTACAACTCACAAAACAAGAATTTAGTTCATATCATGGGCAGAAATAGGTATATGACATGAAATATGAATATTTGAAGTCTTGCATGCATTAAATTTCGCCTAGAAACGAAGTGTGGAGTCCACACTTATGTCATAAATGCTTATCTTGCCATGTCAGTACTGGTATGACAACCACAACTAGAATTAGTATTAAAGAGTCTATGAGCCAAATTCAAGAAAACTTAGATAATATCCGGACTATATCTCTATTAAATCCAAAAGAGTTACAGGCCGAGGCTAAAAGATTGAAAACAAACTATTTACATTTAGGATGCATTCGAGTAGGGATCAATCCTTTGATACATAAAGGATTACATACTTTTGTGTTAGCCACTATCCGAGATTTAACGCATAATAAGTATACTAATTCCCTAATAGGCGGAATTGTTGCACCTCTGTCTAATGGCCCAGTCTATTTCGACTGTTACCCAAATTTCTCTATATATACATTCGATGAAACCATAGACCAAATCCTCCAGCTCCAGGTCCAAACTACTGGTTTCGACATGCACAAAAAGAGAAATAACATAGCCATTCAAACCAAAGGCTGCTTTCGACACACCAACACCTTGTGGCCAGCCATCCGCCATACACCCAGTAGAGACTCAAAGTCAAGTGTAGTTGTCATGACTGATGCGAAAAACCAAAAAATTGAGCATCAGACAATCCGGTGGGAAGACTTGACATTTCCAGAACATTGGGTGCTAAATAATCCTAAGCCTCTTCTACCAAAAAATATCACCTCTACTGATATTACAGAAAATCTGTCTTCTGCTATTATATCTTTTCCTAGAAGATCTACCATTGACCACAGAAGAATTGAGGTTGCTTGAAAACAATCCAAATATTACAGAGATCCCTCCACTGTAGATACTGCTTCTTCCAGTTCATCTTTTTGTAAACATGATTCTTTGATTGAGTTAGCACAACTTGTAAATTATCATTCATTAGAAGTAAAATGCCCTGAATGCCAAGAAAATATAAATCTACTCACTCTAGTAGAATCTGCTATACATGCCGATCACAACCCCAGATCTGGTACTGTTCCTCCTTCAACTTTTGTCAATCCATGTCGGAATCCCAAGTGCTCAGAGATACCTTTCCCACATGAGCAGGATATAGATCATGTACTCATGATGCATGAAGTTGTGACATTAGAAGGAGAAGATCCAAGGCTAACTGAGATGATGTGTCTAATGAGACCAGCAAAACCCAGATACGGCCTAGGATATCTTGAACAGGAAAATTGTCTGATACCAGATTGCAGATTCCGCCCAGTTCCTGCTGACTGCAAAAAGCCTGCAGTAATGGAGATACATAAATTCTACTCTCTCATGGATGGATGCTTGAAATCAGATATTAGTGCAAAATGGATAAAGGCAATGTTAAATTGGGATTTGTACACTAATCCCCAGGCAGATGAATTTGATCAGAATTACACTCCTGATGAGAAGAGAGAATTAGCTGAAAATTGGAAACATTTTATGGAAGTAAAAACACATGGATATCTTTCTATTCCTGGAAAGATAATATTTCTCTATTAAATGTTTTTACTGGTTCCACAACCACTTCAGCAAACAAGCATGCTTGGACTGCACTAGATGGAACAAAAGTTGAAACTCCATCAACATTTCCTCCTTTCAAAGGAATTGTGATTGGAGAAAATCAAAACGCAGCCAAGGCCATTCCCTTAGTGCAGAAAGATGAAAATGCCTTCAGCGTTGATGGTAGAATACAGAAAGCCAATGAACAAATAAACTGGACAAATACTGCACTAAAAGGTTTAGAATAAATGCAGTAAAATCAACAGAAGTCAAGGAGCAAATTGATACTGTGCAAGTATCAATTAATGATGTAAATAAATGTTTGAACAATGTGCAGTTTGATTCTAGTTTGATTCGTTCTTATGCAAGAGAATCTTTATCTAAAATAGAAGGAGTCGAAGAAAAATTAGTTGATCATTTAGATACAACGAAACATCTTATAACTAGTTTAACAGATAAAGTTGAAAAGATGAATCTGTCAAAGGTTGAAAAACCAGTTCCAAACTCCTTTCTTCTAAAAAGAAGTATAAAGATTCAAGATCCTATTAAGAATGTCAACAAGTTTCCAACATTGTTTCCCAAAGAAGTAGCCTCCTTTTCTGAATCGGAGTCTATAGAAAAAATAACCATTGCATCCTTGTTTATGGATGAAGAAGAAGAAAAAGGGAAAGAACAGAAAAGTCAGGACACACAAATCTTTCCCATATATGAACCTCTTGAACATAGGTTCACCAAATACCCAGCCCCTGACATTGAAGGAAAAGGAAAGCTTCCTGAAGCACATACCTTTTTCCCAGATTCCCACAGAGAATGGAACATAGATAACATGAGTGTTGGCCAAATCAGGCATATGATTGACATGATGTATACAGAATATAAACTCATGTGCCTTAGAGGGAAAAGTGAAATAGATGCTTGCAGGACTATCATTCAATGTTTTACAAGGACACTCCTCGGGTGGTGGGAGACAGAATCTTCTCCTAAGCTCATTGAAACAATGGAAGCAGAAGTCCTTAAAGATGAGAAAGGAGATGTAATTCATAATTCTGATGGCACAGTTACGAGTAATATGATTGGTGCGCTAACATCAATGATCTTAGAACATTGGTGTGGAAGAAAAACAGAAATTGCTGACAAAAATGAAGTTATTTTGATGAATCTAAAGTGCCACAAAATGTCCCAATACGAAGACTTCCACAGAGACTGGATGCAGAGAATCTACGAGGTCAAAGATTCCAAGAACCTGTTATGGAAACAGGCATATTTGGTAGCTCTGCCGTCCAGATTTGTAGATTATATTAGATTGTAAGAAATCTTTCAGCTACCTTTTGAGTCATACACATGGGATGAGAAATATGCTCACATTACAAAGACACTTGTAAGTCTTTGTACAAGCTCAAAGGTAAACAAATCTGTGGAAAAACTTTCCAGATTTCCAGACAAAAAGTCCATCTGCAGCAAGTATGGACTAACAACAGATGATCCTTTGGTCAAAAAGAGAAAAGCTACGAAAAGAGCGAAGAGAGAGTTCAAAGAAACTTTCTAAAAGAACAAGAGAAAGTATCCAAAGGACAAGAAAAGGTATTCCAAACCAGTGTGAGGCCAAGCCTCCCAAACAAAGAAAGGGTATTATAAGTATGTTCCTAGAACGCACTATTATAATCCCTCTAATATTCACCTGGAAACGGCCAAGCGAGAAAAATGGAACAAAATAACTTGTTGGTTATGCGGGCAAAATGGACATACATCCTCTTGATGTCCACAAGGCGAAGAATTAAAGCTAAACAGAGGTAATAAATCTGAAGTCTTCGCTCAGAAAGCCAAACAAGTTAAGCAAGAAAGAAGAGCACCAATGATCTGTGTGAAATGTGGTTCTCGAACACACAAGACAGAGCGTTGCCCGAATGTTACCATCAAGGAAATTGCTCAGCAGAATCAAATAGAAGAATCATTCTATGGTTCTTTTAGTTCTTCTTCTGTAGAAGAACTACAGGCTCATATAGAGCAATATTTAGATTCTAGTTCTTCAGGTTGTTTATGTTCTGACTCTGAAGAATGTGCCTGTCATGCTCAATATGATTCTGATTCTGAATATTACAGTGAATCAAGTGAAGAATGGGAAAGGCCCAAGCCCCAGAAAGAAAAAGTCCTCATGGCAGCAACAAAAGAAGACGAGCTGAAAATTCTATCTCAGATAAGAGCCATGGAGGAAGGAGACATGAAAAATCGCCTGATCGAAGCTTTATAGACCAGCTCGAATCCAAAGCTTCAAAAGAATCAAGTAAGAAGTCCTTATTCATTGATGCTTCGTATGAAAGAAATACAAAATCATTTCAAATGCATCATCAGAAACCTGATAGAGTGAGATCACTCACTCTAGGAGAAGTAAGTCATGAGATTCATAATCTCAAGGCAGAAATCTCTGCAATGAAAGCTCAAATTGCAGAGCTGAAGAAGGGAAAACAAGTGGCAAAAGAAGAAGAAGATGACCAGCCACGGGATACTGCTCAATATAGTAGTAACCAAGAGGTCCAGGTTGCTAAAGGAATGAAGGATCCAAATTTTGGATTCAGAGATATGAGATTGTTGACTATCTCCTATCAACAACACCATGTCAAAGTAAATGTCTGTATAAAGGGGCAAATGTTTGAAATTGTTGCTCTTCTGGATTCTGGAGCAGACATAAATATTCTCAACGTGAAAAATATTCCAGCAAAATATTGGGTTGCTGCAGAATGAAAAGTAGTATGTTTGGGTAACAAAAAGCTCCAATATGAGGTACCCAAAGCTTCTCTCTGCTTTGATACTCACTGTGTTTATTTAAAATTTGCAGTAGCTGATATACCAATAGATTGCATAATGGGAAATGTTTTTCTGGCCGTAGTAGAACCTCATGGATCGCTTAGACTCAAAGGAGGAAAAGCTGGATATTTTATCTCCGTTCCCACATCTAAGGGGACAAGGAAGAAAATTGAGCTTCCATATATTTCTAATCCCAGAATTTCAACAATGGTCCAAACTGTACAGAATTTGGACAAGGCTGAAGCCAGACTTTCAGATCTGAAAGATCTGAAATCTACTCTAAAAATTGAAGAACAACTCAAGTGGCCTCAAATAAAAAGAAAGATTGAAGATCTGAAGAAACAAATCGAGGAAGAATGTTGCGTAGAAGAACCTAATGCATTCTGGCATAGGAAGCAGCACACAGTAGAACTCCCTTACAAGGAAGGATATGCTGGTAAACCTTATAAGAGCTGAGCAATACCCATGAGCAAAGAATACAGAGATCTTTGCGAACAAGAAATTCAACAACTCCTCAGCCGAAAACTGATCAGAGAATCAAATAGTCCCTAGAACTGTTATGGGTTCTACGTGAATAAGGGAGCTGAACAAATCAGAGGAATCCTGAGGTTAGTCATTAATTATAAACCTCTAAATTTAGTCCTAGTTGATGATACCTACCCAATACCACATAGAGGAGATCTAATCAGAAGAATTGCTGGAGCTAAGATCTTCTCTAAGTTTGATCTGAAAGCAGGATTTTGGCAAGTTGCCATTGTAGAAAAGGATAAATTCAAGACTGCCTTTAGTATACCAGCAGGACATTACGAATGGAATGTCATGCCTTTTGGGTTAAAGAATGTTCCATCAAAATTCCAAAAGGTAATGGACAGTATTTTCAAGCCATATTTTGATTGGATAATTGTATATATAGATGATGTATTAATTTTCTCCAAAACCATTCATGATCATTTTAAACATGTAAATATATTTAAAAATTTGGTTAAGCACAATGGTTTGGTGCTTAGCAAAAAGAAGATAGAAGTTTTTCAAACTTCTATCAAATTTTTGGGCCACACAATCTGCAATGGGCAGATTTCCTTGCAAAAACATGCACTTGAGTTTGCAGATAAATTTCCAGATGTCATAACAGACAAGAACCAACTGCAAACGTTCTTAGGCTGCCTCACCTATGTCAGCAACTTCTATCAGGACTGTGCCAGTGACAGAAGAATATTGAACAAAAGACTGAAGAAGAATTCTCTAGAATGGACAGATGTCCATACAAAGGTAGTCCAGAATATCAAAGCCAAGGTAAAATCTTTGCATATCTTATATGTCGCCGATGATCTTGCAAGTAAAATTGTTGAATCAGATGCAAGTAATATTGGATGGAGTGGAGTTTTGAAACAAAAGGTTGGAAAAGATGAACAAGTGGTTCAATTTACTTCCGGAGTATGGAATCCAGCCGAGCTGAACTAATCCACAATAGAAAAAGAAGTAAAGGCAGCATGGAATTACATCAGTAAGTTTGAAGTTTATCTCATTAACAAATATTTTCTTCTTAGAACTGATGCATTTGCTTTGCAGAAGGTGTTAACAAAAGACATCAAAAAGGCTGGAGAAGCCAAGTTCTCCAGATGGCAAGCTCTTTTTGCAAACTTTGATTTTGAGTTGGAACACATAAGAGGAAAAGAGAACAGTCTCCCTGACTTCCTTAGCAAGGAATATATTGAAGACAGGGATCATGTCATGATGATCATCATTGAGTGGGATCAGCACCAGAAACAAGAAGTACTCAGGACCATCCCAGACAACCAAGACTGGGAAGAGTACAAGAAAAATTGGAAACCCTCTTGGCAGCTCAGAAACATGAAGGTCCTAGACGCCAACTTGCAGCGTCATACTAACATTCAACACTTTGTACCCGAAAGGAAAGTGTACCCTAAAGGTAGCAAGTGGATTCATGACATGATATATGACAAGGCTAAAAGAGATGTTGGGATTGCGCACCAAGTTTTAGAACAGAACTTTCATGATATTGTCGAGATTTGGTGTCACAGAGGGCGTAGTACTGACATATATGAAAAATTCATTTGCATTTATCAGACCAGAGATCTTTGCAATCAACAAGGACATTGGCCTGTCCAACCTTGTGCTCGTTGGCCAAGAGATGACCCAAAGATCATATTTCCTGACACTGTTTATGATTTTGCAGGATACAAAAAGTTGTGGTGGGATTTTCTTATTGTCAACGACAAAGAGGAAACTCACTATACAAAGCTAAAATTTAGCACATTAGCTGCTTCTCAGAGAAATCAACAGTGCCAGTGGTTTCGAGAATGGTGGAGTGATTATGGAGTAAGCAGAACTGCCATGGATTCGATATACCATGATGCGTACAAAAGAAAATATTGTGATTGGTGCCAAAAACATGGTATTGGAGAATGTTTCCATACTATATACAAAACTGTCAAAGACATGACAGAGAAAGAATGGTCTCCATTCCATAACTTAAACTACTCATTCCAGGAGTATATGAGGGAACACTTAGAATGGTTAGTCTTAACCAAAGTGAAACATCAAATTGTTCTAGTAAAACCAATGATAGTCCGCAGGATATACACTAAAGCCTGGGACAACCTCAGTACAACAATGGTTGGCACATTGTATTGATGGAAATAAATCATTGCAAAATAGAAAAATAAGATAAACTATTTAAAAAAATAAATAAATAAATAAATAAATAAATATATATATATATATATATATATAATATATAATATATTATATTATATATATATATATATAATAATTTATATATATATATATATATATATATAATGTTACCCTATTTGGAATTTTACTCAAAATAACAATCTAATTGGACGTAAATTGACTGGTGCATAATAGCATAATAATATATAATAATGAGAAGAGGAAAATGGTTAGGGATTCCATTTATCAACAAAATACATAGTAAAAGAAACGAAGAAGCTCTCCGTCATAACCATGTCTTACTACATTTCTACTTATCTTGGAATAACAAAGGCACTGACGGAGACATCCAGAGGAATAATCCAATAGTATCCAACTAATTCTATCATTTATAAATTATAAATTAAAAATTCATTAATAAAAATAATAATAATTCAATGAAATACCTATAAACATGCGTATCACTATTAATTATTATTTGTTGACGCAGATATTATGATAACTATTAATGCCTATCCAGAACTGGCAGACTTGTATTAATAAAATCTGTCCTATAGGCCACACCAGTCTACTGGATGGCTCTCGCTTGGATCCCGCAAAGCATATTGACCAGATTACAACAGATTTGCAATAGATACTTATGGAATGGAAAACAGGATAAGAGGATTTTCGCATGGGTAGGCTGGAGCAGGATAGCAATGCCCAAGAAATGGGGGGGCTGAGGCTTAAAAGATCTACCCTTATTTGCACAGGCTCTCGCAGCAAAGATGGGGTGGACTCTGCTCACAGGACAAAATCTCTGGACCTGCATCTCATATCACAAATATATCTGGCCTATGAATATTATGGAATGGATTCGGCTACCGAACTGGCCAAAATCTGGTATATCATTGGTATGGAAGGCCCTACTTCATTCTCTACCTCTCATAAGGGAAAATCTGGTGTGGAGAATAAACGATGGACATCTGGCTCGTATTGGACTTGATCCATGGATAGGTAGTGGGGGCAGGCATCTACTCTCCAGGGAGCTCATACAACATTTGCACGCCCACGAGATTACTGTCCTAACAAACATTGCAGATCCTTAAAATTCCACCATTCTCGCACAATGATGGAAATCTGCTCAACAACTAAACTTACCACAATGTTGGCATCAAGAATGGAACGATTACATCACAGGACTCCTGGAATCACACATTAGGATCAAAGAAGGATCAGATGAGCTCATATGGCACCGCTTTGACAACAGTATGTATTCCCCAAAGTCGGGCTATCAAGTGCTGATTTCACACAAAGTACTGGATTTGATTACTTTCTGGTGGAAGGCTATCTGGAAGCTCACAGCGCCACCCCGGGCAAAATTATTTTTCTGGTGTATATTAAAAGACAAAGTCCCCACAGGGGAATATCTCATGCACCGAGCCATCTATGGGCCTACTTGGTGTACACTATGTAAAAATGCTACTGAGTCAACATCACACCTCTTTTTGAAGTGTACTGCCATGATAGAATTATGGAAAAACATATCAATAGGTATCAGTTACTCGGGCACATGGGATGGCGACGACATTATCCGAACATGGGAGAACTGGTATCACAGGCACAGAGGTTCTAAATTACAGAGCCTCCCTATTATCACATGCTGGTACCTATGGTTGGCACGAAACCAAAATATTTTCGATGGCAAACCAGTTAGCTGGCCACACACATCTTCTCTCATCATATCAGCTTTCAACGACATGCCCGAGCCACCCCAACCGCATATCCGTAGGCCACATGACCCCCGGCACATCGACAAAAATGTCCCTTGGGCTTTTTTTGATGGTCCTGCACAACAACACGGATGTGGAGGGGGATTCATCCTCTATATCAACGAACAACATTACTATAAAGTCCAAATGGGCTTGGGGATTGGCTCAAACAATTTTGCTAAACTCATCTCACTTCGTCATCTCATGCATTTCTCATTGAATCATAATTGCATGGTCATTCGTATATATGGAGATTCGAAGATCATTGTAGATTGGTTCAATAATATCACTACATGCCACACTCACACACTCATCAATATATTGGATGATATACACAATATGAAGGCTCTTTTTAATGATATCACTAGCAAACATATCTACAGGGAATATAACAACAGTGTCGTCGCATTATCCAAGGCGGCCACGTCACTTCCCCGAGGGGAGTGGTTGATACAGGAGCAATGAGGGACAAATGTTTTCCAATATTACCACCGACCATACATAGATCCTCATTAC
This sequence comes from Pinus taeda, assembly GCA_000404065.3. Classification (NCBI taxonomy): domain Eukaryota; kingdom Viridiplantae; phylum Streptophyta; class Pinopsida; order Pinales; family Pinaceae; genus Pinus; species Pinus taeda. The sequence continues at coordinate 44,360 of APFE030864234.1, read as the reverse complement.
CACAGGGCAGAAAGCCCATGAACGGAACAACAACAAATTTTTTTGACAGTTTTTGTACAATTTTTTGTAATTTCATGAATGAACAAGAAGGTATATGATTCTGGCCCTGTGTGGCAAACATGTATATATTAACTGAACAGTACATATATGAACATCCTGCATGATGTAATCTGATAATATGCTGATATATTTTGAGCCCCTGTTTGAGCCTTTTTATAGGCTGAAAACTATAGCATATGCACTCATGGTGCATCTACAATATGTAATTTTTCTAACATAAATGAAAAATTGTGATTTTTCCAGGGGAAAGATAACTATTAATGCATTGTAATAGTTAACAGTTAAAAAAAAAGGTTAGGGTCTATTTTTTTAATTCCCTTATTATTATTATAATAATATGATACTGTCATCATATGCAGAGGTTCAATGCAATGTTTCATTTGTAGTGTTTTATGGTTGGTTTATTAAATATGTTTATATATTTTCCTTGGCATTTTTTTTATAGCTCAAACCTTTGTGTGTTTAGTGCAAGGTTTACATTTTTTTTTTGGATTTTTGATGATTTAGAATTTAAAGTAATAATAAATTTTATTACACGGGTGTGAATTGGGTGATAGGTATGAATCATTAATGTAAATAGTTAGTGTAGTAAATTATTATATTTTTGGAAGGATTTATATACTGGAAAAAAAATAGATTTAAATGTAAAATTTTATATAATTTTCATAATATGGGTATTAAATATTTGGTTAAACAATTCATTAATACAAATTTTAATGTAAAATGAAAATATTATAGCAAAAAGTTCTAGTAATTTATTGTATAATATGATAATGATTTAGCAAATTGATTGTACTAGAAATAACAATGCAATCACATATATACAAAAATATAAGAAATACTTCTGGGCCAAAATCCCAAGCTTTAACTTTAAAATATATATCTTGTCCTTGTTTTTATTGTGAATTGTATTTTTATAATATACAAGGTTCTTTGGATATCAATAATAGAAAAATACAATACAAAATGAAAAATACACTTATTGCGGTCAAAGATTTACAACAAACAACAAGCAAATCTCTCCAACCTTTGTGCATTGTAGGATTCTATTATCAACCTAACCCATGGTTAATAGGTTCTCCTCTTACCATGGGACCTACTTATGAAACCTCTTTCTTCTCCCGAGAGTCAAACCCCTCTTCTATATGCATTATCTCCTTTATGCTCATTCCTTAAGGGTACATGAAAGGCCAAAGATGTTTGGAACCATTTTGGAAGAAACAATTACAATGCTTAAGATATTGACCCTTCAATTTGTGTTGAATTTGACATTTTTTTTTTCTCTTACTCACACTACCACATGACACTCCATAATTGACTAAAACCACCCACCCTGACTCATTGCTATGGGTGGTCATGTTTCTTGCTAACTCAAGAACAACATTTTGGTATTGGGGCACTTGTTTATGCTATTATGAGAAAGTATCCATGCAAAGGCAAGCATGTGTCATTATGTGCATGCTTGTTCCACATGCCTTTTTCCTTTTATCTTTTTCCTTGTACCTCATTTCTTACATGGAGTGTATAGCATACAAGAAGAAGATAACACTCAATCCTAATTTGTATTTGATATGAAATGGATTTGAACAAGTAATAGTTGTAAGACTCAATACTTAGGTATTATTCATCAATTAATGATGGTAGAAAAAACAAAAGAGACAATGCAAATTTTGGAGATTAACTAGATAGAAAGAGGAAAAGCATTAAATGAAATAAATAAGTGAAAATGTGAGAGAAAAATAGAGAGGAATGAGACTTAAAAGGTTAGCCTCTTGGCCTTTCAATTACTCAAATCTTCTATATCTACTTATAGTTTTCGTCTCAAAGGGTTTTTTGCTAGTGCTAACTAACAGAGGAGAATGAATAGAGAGCCATGAAATACCTATTGAGTACTGTGAAAGTTCTAAGCATTGATAAGATAGTGAAATGAATCAATATAAAATGAATGTTTGTGGTACTGATATCTTGCTACATATAGTTTTATCTTGTGAACGAAATTTGAAAATGACTCATTGCCCAAAACCATGGTACCATTTTTATTGTGATATCAATTTTATTCTAAGTTACACACGTGAGTTTGTAATATGAATTTATTTATATGTTTAAAAATTATATTTTAATGTTAAATTTAAATATAAAACAATTAAGCGACATTAAATTGTATTTAAAAAATGTTTTTTAATAATTTTAATCATTAATAAAATTATAAAATTGATATAGTTTTTATAAATAGATAATTAATAATAAAATACAATTAATTGTGATACACATCAAAACATGTATTTCAATGAATAACTAAGAATTATTCTTTTGGAATTTCATGTTATATATTTGGTTTTTTATCAATTATTTAAGATTTTAATTGACTAGATTAAGATGTTTGAATTAAAAAATTTAAATAACTTATTATTATGAATAAATATAAGTTTATTTTGTTAAAATAGAGGTTTAACCTCAATTGCATTATATATTCTTGGAACTTGTTCTTCCTGTCTTATAATGTGTGCTTTGTTAACAGATTTGCAAAACACTATCTTCTAATAATGTAAATTGAACTAATAATGTAAATTGAACTTTAGTTGATGGATTGACTTCAACAATATGCAATGTGTGATTACCCAACCTATGATTCTTTTCTATTGTGAATTCAAATTGATTACAATGAATATGATCGCTTAAGACAAAAAAGTAGACAAGAGATTAGATATAAGATGTGATAACTATTATGTATATTTGTCAGCGAAAGTAAAACGTAAGATTTGTAAACTAAGAATCAGACAAAAACACAATTACCCACAATTATGTTAAATTCTTGGAAAGCATTTTTTTAAAAATTTAAATACATCAATTTATACAAAAATCCTTCTTATCAACTTCCTATTCCAAAAATACAAATAATATTTTTATTTTTCTATTTATTCCCGTTCTTGTTATTAGCTTATTTTGTGTAATGTAAATTTCCAATTTTAAACCCACTTTTACTGTAGGGATACTTGTTTCCCAATAATATAATGAAGGGAAGTGTGAACGTTTCCTAATAAATAGAGCTTTCAGACTGTTTACACACAGTATGTGTTGGCGATTTCCAATAGCAGGCTATGCAGCTTCTCCGGTGCAGAGAAGAATGGGCTATGGTCGGAGTCCAGGCTGTAAACCTTCTCTGGTGGTGTATTGGCTATGAGCTCTTCTTGTTTGGCCAGAGATAACGCCTTATCTTCTGTGGTTTTGATATACATTCTTGGAACAACCCCATACCGCTCATCTGTGGTCTCCAGTTCCAGGTTTGTCATGACCATGGTTGGAAATGGTCGGAGCAACAGAGAAGCCAAAGTGGCATCCTGTCAAGATCAAATTATATTTAGTGCTACTCCTTTTAAGAGATTAATTGGTAAATAAATAATATCATCATTATTATGATAATTAATGCACTTACCAATGTCGAGGTTGTACCGTACAACAAATCCTTCTGAATCTTTTTAGGCTTTAGTGCAGATGTCGGAGGTTCTTCGATACCATTACCAAAGTTATATTCAATATGCTCAACAACTCCGGTCGGATTCATCTGCAGAGGCAATCAATCTTACTCTCAGTTATATCAATCTTACTCTCAGTTATATCTGTATTTTCATTTTGTTAATTATATCTTTATAAGAGCTAAAATCCTTACAATTTCCTTTTCCCGCTGCATGGATTCTCCACCCCGAAACATAAGAGCGCAGACATACACGGCTACCGCAATGAGATGCGGGAAATCTTCAGATCCACGAGCTACGCTAACGCCTCCCAAGCTGTGTCCCACTAACACTATCTGAGCTCTCCATAGAAGTTGGAAATATTTTCATGAAAAGAGAAGACGGAATCCTCGGGTGAGTCTACAAAATCAAAATCCCTTAATGGACCAAAACACAATTTTGCCCTCCATCATTTCAATTTCGCTGTGATATGCTTTCCATCATTTCAATTTCAGGGCTATAGTTTTGATTTCAGTGTGATGACCTAACCGTAGTTTATTTTAGAGTGATTGCACCAAAGCATTACAATGAAAGAGACTCAAACCCATCTAAGCACATATCTAATATGTAATTTTAGGTTGAGAAGCTTGAAGTTGTATAGATATAAAAGGCCATTTCTGTGAACCAACATTTTTGGAGTCAAGCATTGCACTGTTACACGTGGTGCAAAAATATTGATTTGGATAACCTAAACAATCTCTGTTAGACAATGCAGTACTAGCACATTTTAGGGATGCAACCAATTGAATCCTAGTTATCAGATCAGGCCATGAATGATGACAACTAATATATATAATATTATATTACACGGTTATAAATAATTGCAATTAATATAGCATAGGGCTATTAATGCGCGAGGTATATATAACAGGTTAGATTTAAGCAAGTACATTATCTTAATTGTTAGATTTAAGCAAATATATTATATTATCTAACATTAAACATATACAGCTCAGCCCACTAATAACCCTACAACATTATATGTATTGGTTGTAGGAGAGGTGAAAGACTCCACACATCCAGAAGCAAGTTATAGCTAATGGGGTTTTCAGCAGTTGAAGGCTGTTGGTCACGTTAAATTGGTTTTAGGAGAGGTGAAAGACTCCATACATCCAGAAGCAAGTTATAGCTGATGGGTTTTCCAGCAATTGAAGGCTGTTAGGCACGTTAAATTTGTTTTTGATTATTTTTAAACAGTAGTAATTTTAAATGGACTAATATTTTTCTGACATATTGTCATATTGATTTTTTTAATATAATAATATTAATTTTTTTTTAACACAGTAATATTTTAATTTAAAATTATAGTTTAATTAGTCTCTCAATTGAGATATAACTTTATAGAATTCCGCGGTTTATGAGATAGACCTCTTGCATGCATGGATTTGACTTCTTAGTTCACTGACTTATACGTCTTATCGTCAACTTTTTAGGGCACAGATGTTCTTGGAGATAAATCTATATCTTATCTTTTATTTTCAAGCAGTCTTTTGAGATAAATTTAATCATATTTTCAAACATGATCAGAGTTCAACTGTAATCTAAATTCCCATGCACATTGATATATTATTCTTAAAATCTTATTCATAATTTTTTTTTCCATTCTAAAGCAACTTTGATGTTCAAAAAATCAATAGGAGTTGCCAGATTTTAACAGTGGAATGAAAAATGCTACCTGAATAGACTACTCCTGTTCTTAATCGTTAAACCCAAATAATATGATGACATGTGATTTTTCATGTTAAATTTTCTTAATAAAATTATAATATACTTTAATAATACTCTGCCATCTGAGGTAATGATATGAATGGGTTCGATCATCCAGCTAATCACATTTAACATCTTTGCCATTTACTTTTTTATCATACTGAAGTTTCCATATTCTGATAATTGTATCTAGAGAAGTAGAGACGTGAGATAGCAAATGACGCAGATCTCACTAACCTGCTCTAAACTGATGCATGCTTTACCAATCTATTCTACTGTCAACCTGGTTTAAAGGTAGCTGAGACAAATCTGGACGCTCTGAGCTTCCAATCTGTTATCAATCTTGTTAAAGAATGCAGAGACCTGCAAATAAAACCCAACTTTACAAAAAAGACCCTAAAGAACTCAACACGGGACAGAAAATAAAACAGAATAGGGAGGAAAAACTGAATCAGGAGATTAAAGAGGATTTCACACACAGTTCTGGTTGCAGACAACGGATTTGAAGCTGAGTGTTGAGCTCTCCCTCAGTTGCCCTTAAATCAGTGTGACAATAAGACAGATTCGTGAGGCATGCATTACTTTAGAGCGGATTGGTGAGATCTGCATCATTTGGTTGGGGTAATTTCTGTGCTCGTAAAGTTAACATCAACTAAAATCAATTTTTTTCTTTCAAATTATCAATTAATTTAGTTGCGATGTTTTCACCAATGAATGCGAGGTGCTTTATAATTTGGGTGGGAGAGATGTTGCTGTAAAGTACATGCACACTGGCAAAAGAAAGCTGTGAGCAAAAGCAAGACTGAAACTGTAGAGAGGAGGAGGCACTTTGTCATCTTTCCTTGTACACAGAGAAACAGTAGTAGGTCTCGGCAAAGACGAGGCACTATGCACTCCACCAATGATTGGTATATAAGATAGAACACATAATATCATTGGAAGGGTGCATGGCCCTTAACATTTCTTTTGGGTCTCACCCCACTGTTACTCTGGAACTGTAGGCTAGAAGATGTACTCTACATAGAATTACGCTGATCTGTAACATAACTCTGTTTGGCATGTTCTAATCCGTTTAATGCTTGTTACATTCCAAGCAAAGTAGCATTGCAAAGGATGTCCTTTTATTTGGGGGTGCTGTGAACTGACTCAGCCAGCTGTAGGGAGAAAGCGTTGCTGCTCATGCTCCCCTAAAATTACAGATCAATTTGGTAACAGAACAGAAAATCCGGTTGCTATGAGAGGTATGCATAGAATATTGCGTGAGTCTAAGATAAGATAAGATAAGATAATTATATTTATGTCCAACTAATGACCACAAAGTAGGTCAAAGGGACTGTTGAGTACACTGATGTATATAAAAAGCGGGAGAACCGTGAGTCTAAGATAAGATAAAATAAGATAAGATAATTATATTTATGTCCAACTAATGACCACAAAGTAGGTCAAAGGGACTATTGAGTACACTGATGTATATACAAAGCGGGAGAACCAAAAGGTCTCCTATAAAAGATACAATGCATGAAGTAAATCAACATCTGGCTCTAAAGGAGAAGATCCAGGACCTAATAGGTCTGAGGTTCAGACCCATCTCTCCTAAGCAGAAAGGGAGTTAAAGAAGAACATTGCCTGTACAATCCGGCAGCGAGTAGGGAAAGTAGGCTCAGAGAAATTGTATCCATATCTCATTTTCATACAAGAGAAGAAGAGGGCACTGAATTTAAAGCTCAGTTTGTTAGAAAGGAGGAGCAGTCTCTACTCTGGGAAAGATAATGGAGCAATTGGCTGACATGTTTTCCCATTTCATGTCAGTCATGTTGGACAAGGAGAAAGATCGCAATAGGAAGAAGAGTAACATCCTCAAATTAAAAAAAAATCTTGAAGGGGAAATTTCCAAGCGACATTGACTCTGACTCGAAAGAGAGCATATAAAAATGAAGGACACCTTACCTAATACAACCCTGAAATGGATAGAGAAATTTAGTTTGTATATTAATGTTCACTAAAGGCCAAAATTGAACCATGGAACTGAAAAGAGACAATATAATAGATGGCATTTTGGAGGTTACCTTTTGGGCTATTGGAGCACTTCCTGGAACCGATTTATTAAATTGTCCCACTGCTTCATCTGCATCTTAGTACAGCTTTCACTTAAAGTCTCTGCTTCTAGACCCATCTCATCAGCTTTGGGTTTCAACACCAACATCACAAACTTTCTACCGACATTAGTCAACCTCTTCACTTGGTCGATTGTTATAAGAGATCTTTTGCTTTCCCTTGCATGCATTGATGAGAATGGTCTTCCATTCTCGACCAATCTATATTTATGACCTCTTACGAGGAAAATGTCATCATTGTCCCACTGCCACAAGTAGGGGCTGCCAAAACATGACTTTTTTATGCAACAACTTCACATTCCACCTCATCCATGAAGCTCTCATTGATGGAAAATTGATCCTACATTTTGCAATTTAGTGTCTTTATGTAGCCAACCCAATGGATAAGGCTTTGGATGGTTATAGGTCTTCAGTCCCAACCTCTGAACTAAAGCACTGACTTTCATCTTTTAGATTTGAATTTACTGCAGAATATCTTTTCAGGTTCTTCTCCAGCTTGTTTTATTCCACCACTGTTGCTGTGTTCTGCTATATGGTCCAAGGCAGATTATCAGCTTGGTCTGAGTTGCATTCAACGTCATGTCCCTCCATAGTTGCAGTCATGTTTTTCTTCTAATGATGTTTTCTGTTTTGGGGTTGAAACTCAGAGTGCAGTTTCCAGCAGTTGGTGTTGGTGCCTGCCAATATTGCAATGAATCATTTTGGTAGACTCATTCTATTTCTGCAAAAAAATTACTTCTTTCCCTTGCCTGTTTTTAATTCTAAGTTTTGACAAAGCTTTATTTCCGAGTAGATGTATTTCCAGAGCTCTTTGTTGGCCCTTCCTCTTTATCTCAGTGTACAATGCTTTACTACAGGCATCATCAGTATCCTTAACTTCAAACTGTCTCCTGTAACTTACCGTACCTTATTGTGTTGCACTGTATTTTACTTCACATGCTCTTTTGAGAGTTTAGCCATGCTTCTTGCTAGTACAAGAGATTCTTTGACTGATGTACTCTTTTAGTCACATTGACCTACTTTTGTGGCTATTTGTTGGACATTAGTACACTTATCTTCAATATAACTATGCAAACCTCCCACACACATATACATACATACATATATACAATCAGTTCTATTAACTTTATTAATAAATGATATGTTTGTCTGCGCATTTTATAGAAAAAGGATGGAATGTGAAGCAAACACCACTAGCAAGCACCCATAGGGCTATAAAAAAAAGATAGGGTCCAAGCCCCAAGTGCTTTACAAGTCCAAAATCAAAATAGGGATATGCCATGAGCTAGAAAGGAAAGGACTAACACCAAAAAAGGAGTCAACTGACCACGATAAAGCCAGACATAAAAATCAAGCAACAACAATAGATCCCAAATCTGGATGAGGGTCAGAATCATCTAGGTTCGCACACCATCCAATGAATGGTGGCTCATCAACCTCTTCTTCCTGTTGCTCATGGCTCTTCTCCAATGAGAGAGCCAAGTCCAACTTGGGGAACTTGTCATTCTTTGGCTGAGGAGGAGGCGGGCAACTATATTGCTCTTAGTGTTTCCTTTAAAATTCATTTGCATTCTCAGACAAGGCATCCTACTCTATGATGTGGCCTTCTGCTAGATTAGTGTGGATGCATGAGAAGAATCTTTGAGGAAACTAAACTCATCATGCATGATGCCATTCCCCTGGTTTTCTATAAGCTATCCAAAATGCACAAACCCCAAATCCACCGCCACCTTTCCAATTTTCTCTTGTATCTACAAGTGCAAGTTGGCACATACTAAAGCTCCATCACACAAGGTGAATATATTGAAAGGAGCGTTCTTAAAATACCGTCTTTTCTCTTTTTTTCCATATAAAATCTAGGAGCTCTATTTTGAAAACACGCTATTCTATTTGGAACTCTACTTCCCACAAGAGCTTATTGCCAAGGAGAGCAGACTTCTGCGTGATAGACCCAAGGAGAATCCAACCACATAAGTTTGTGGCCCTTTCCACATTGACTTAGGATAATGAAAAAACCAAACTAGGTGTTTGATAGTTTCATCTTTGTGGGCTATGGCATTCCCAAATACTTCAATGGCTAGCCAAGAGCTGCCCAAAAGAAACAACTACACATAGACATCCTTTTTAGGCTCATTAAAGGATTGCTACATTGAATGGACCCAACAAAGTAGTTGCTTAGAGACCATTCTGCAATGCTCATTTGACTCGGCATCTAGGGTGGGTTTGTGATTGAGCCACCGATATCCATTAGCTGGTTTATATTTCATGAAGCTTTTGGAATAGTTCCAATACAAATATCTCCACCAAGCCATTAGACCAGGCATACCCAACTTAAGGAAGGGGTCATTGGTGACCAAATCTTGAACCTATTCTATTATAAGTTTGTCCAACTTGAAAACCAAAATTTTGCTTTTAAAGTAGCGCATGTCTTCTAGTTGTGCATGAAACTATCAAAGAAAACCCCTACCCAAATAATTCCTTTCTTGTACAATTGTTTGGAAAAGAACCATGAAGATTGTGTCAATGGCTTGCCTTCATGCTATACCAAGGGATACCAGCAAATAGAATGATGATTGAATGAAAGGCTTGTACACAAAGAAGAACCTCCCAAAGCAAGGTGATACTTAATAACTTCCCAAGCCTTCCAAATACTTTTAGTCACAAAGTTTCCTTGAATTTAGAGTTTGGCCAGAATCAACAACAAGCCTTGGAAATTGACATTACTCTATTTCTTTATCCCTAATGATTCCCCTCTCAGGATGCAATTGTGCAAGAGCACTTTCCAATTCTCTGAACCTTGCATGACCTTGATCACCCATTTTAAACATAGTTCTTGAGCTTGAAGGAATGACTCAAACATCCCTACACCACCCATAGCTTTGGACTACAACAAAGCCCCTAATTAACCCAATGGAAGCCTTTCTTTCCCTACGAGCCAGCCCAAAGAAGTCTTTGAGGACCTTGTCCAGTTGACAAAAAGTTGTAGCAGATAGAACCCGATAAGGTGAGCAGTACACATGGGTAGCATCTAGATCCTTGGAACATATCTAGAATTTGGCAATTAATGATAGAGGTTGTGAAATCAAATTGTCCACTTTCTTGGTCATTTGCAACAACACCACCTCCTAAAGGGCTTTGAACAAGGCTTGGAAAGCAAGTGGATACCCAAACACATTAGCACTTTCCAAGGATGAATCCAAGCCCATCCTCGATGAGACAGCTATTTAGGGATGTCATCCTAAGTCAACCTATAGCATTGGGTTTTAGCCATTTGCAACTTAGAGATGAAGGATGCTTCATTAAAAATATGGATACATTCTGTATTGGAGTTCACTAACTCATTGTCTTCCAAGCTAATAGACAAAATGCCCATTAAAAATGTGACCAACGCCGGGCCTAGGAGGGGAGTGCCCTTAATTTATCCTTGAGCAGTCCAGTTTTTAAGGAGGTAGCCCATTGCCTCTGTAGCTAGCATATAAAGAGTTGAAGTCAGAATTGATTAATAATTTAATAGATATACTCATGGAGCCTAGGCACAACCTCTAATAATTAGGCTGAAATAAGGCTCTCTTTCAAGGAATTACTTTGGCACAATCCATACCAGGTAGATCTCTAATTATAATAGACAACTCTAACAAATCCATTCGTCATCTTACATGGGAAACTTCCCTTTGAACTCCACTCTCCATCATCTATATTTAAGAATCACGTGATCGCTCACATTGATTCTTCATATCCAAGCTAAACATGTCTTAAGAGGCCTGAACAAGGCAGTAGATAAGTTGGCAAATCAAACTATAACACTACCTCCTGGAACTCTTAGGGTCAATGGAAACTTGTAGGAAGCAATGTTACCATCGATCATTGATGATGAATATAATCATAAAAAATATTAATTGAAGCCACTATGCAAGGTGAGTACATGGCATTCAAATGTTGAATCGGCTGCGTGAGAAGGTGGTTAAGGTGAGCCGCCAAAGTCAGAAGGGAGGGTACCGTCATAGCCAAAGCAGTGCCATAGGAATCAGAGGAGAGTGAGTGTAATTCAATCATTTGGACGAAAGACATGGCCTTTCACTTGATTTCTTCCGTGTGAGCAGAGGGTGAAAGACAAGATCGGAGTGATCTTCAAGGCAGATCTTGTATGTGATTTGATTACTGCAAACCTTTCCTTAGACGACGCATGGATCATGCATCATGGCATGGTAGTTTATTAATACTGGCATTCCTTCAGTTCTCTAGCAAATTTAACAGTCAACGATCTGTGCATAGATCAAGAACAGGTGTGGGAGTTATATGTGTCTTCGCTCTGGGGGATTCATGAAGGATTTTTCCTGTGGTAGAGATGATTGGGAAATTGACATTGGGAAGAAGAATAGAGTGCTTGGCATCCCAGTTAACAATTATCAAACTTTGCACTTCACTATAATGGAGAACTAAAAGGGGAGAAAGAGAGGAGTAGACAAAGCTGAGAGAGATGTTGGTGAAGACATTAGGATGGAAATTGCAGTGCTAGGATGGAAAATGGATCGCCTCTCGATTTAGGTGGAAACACTAACCGATATCCTCTCCACCCCCGCGTATACGGCTCGGCCCGCCGTCGGCTACTATCCCCCGATCCCTGCTGCTCGCTGATCTCCCGACACGACGTCTCCGCCATCGTGCCCGACTGTCGACGGCCCGAATCTTTGCGGCGGCCAGTTTTCACAGCAGCGACCCGATTTTTGGCAGCGGTGGCCCGAGTCTTTGCGGCAGCAGCGGCGGCTCGATTTTTGGCAGCGGTGGCCCGAGTCTTTGCGGCGGCCCGACTCCTTGCGGCGGCCCGATAACTGAAACGGCGGCTCGTCCTTGCGGCGGCCTGATTTAACGCGCTGCCCAACTGCGTCTTTGCGGCGGCCCTTTCAGCAACAGCAACAGCGGCGGCCGGTTAACATTTGCGGCGGTTCTTTGCAACGGCGGCCGGTTATCGACCAACGACGCAGTGATTCTTCCGGCGGGATACGGACAGACAAACGAACAGATTTCTGCGATTTCTGCTGCAGATTGGGCTCCTGAACGGCTCAGGAATTGGGTTCCACAGATTGTCCAGTAATTCTTCAGGCGAACCATACAAAAACGTAGCTCCGGGTTTTGATCCAGTAAGATGAACAGGTAATTATGGGTTCCCCGCCCAATAAATCTGAACACGAAAACCTCAGCTTCAATAAGAGAGGACATTCCCGCTACCTCCACCAGTGCCTCAATCAGCCGGAAGAGACTTATAGCCCCAGAGACATTGCAATGGAGTCCGACTTCGTCTTCTGGACATCTCAAATCAAGCAATTATTGCGTCGGGTAGATTCTCTTGAAACCGAGAACGACAAGCTCCGAGCCGAGGTAAACATCCTAAATGACAGAATTTCCTTCGTGGAAGGGGAAAACTTGTCCCTTTGTAAATCAGCACAAGAAGACCCCACAGAGACAACTTTACAGGCAGAAATCCAAGAGATCAGGGACAAGCAGGCGGAGATTATATCCCAACAAGCATCCCTCCGACAGGAGACAGAAACACACATCAGCACATGGGCACAGGTGGTTCGAGGGAAAGACAAACCCTCCCCTATCACGGCAGTGGAGGAAGTTGTACAGGCCAAACTTGTAGAAGAATGATCCCGTAGAGCGAGAGAGCTAAACCTCAAAGTGAGAGGTCTCCCTCTCCCTTTGTCTTCAGCAGATCCGATGGAGGTGGCCACAGGATTCTTGAAAGACACCCTCGACATATCAGGTATCAGCCTAGACAGAGCCTGGCTAGGACAAGACTCCACCTTATTTATCCGATTCCATAATACCACAGATCGTTTACATACTCTTTGAGCTAAGCGCAAGCTTTTTAATCTTCCACACAAGATATTCTTAGATGAGGATCTTACTCGGGCACAGGTAGCTGAACTCAAACAGGCTAGGGAACAAGTGATAGCAGCAAGACAAGCAGGTAAATGGGCAGTCATAAGGAACCTTCGCGCTATCATTCGAGACTCCTCCCCCCCAGGATGGACACCTCGAGCAGGTAGTTCCAAATGACGGGCCCGCAGGGGGGGGAGCCGAACACCAGGGATGTCAATTCACTGCTGGAACGGGAATGGGTCCTTTTGGTCTTCACCTGGACTACTATACGACGCCCTTGAGTCAGCAGATATCCTCCTAGTAACAGAGACCCATGAGAGCCCGGTCCGACCCCTCCCAGATATAACAGGGTACCATTGGTATTCAGCATGTAGACAGGAAACAAGGAGCTCAGGGGGAGTCAGAGGGTCAGGGGGAGTAGCGTGCCTCGTTAAGAACGAGCTCAGAGATAGAGTCACAGTGGTAAAAACAGATGAGTACGCCAAGTACATGTGGATCCGACTCAGAACTGGATACCCACCCCTGAAGGATATCTTTATTGCAGTTTGTTACTTCCCCCCCACCACATCTTCTTTTGCCATCCACGACGATGTAGAAAAAGATCCCTTCACTAGCATATACCCAGACATCAATAAATTCTCCGCTGAAGGAGAAACCATCATCATGGGGGATTTCAACGCCCGTACCAAGGAACATCAGGTCCCCCTTCATGACCGTTCAGAGGATGTGTTCTGCACTAGGGAAGTGGACCTGGCTTCAGCAAGATTGCAGAGAATCTCAGAGGACGCCTTGGGCCCCATCACAACTTATGGTAAACATCTTTTGCAGTTAGGAGAATCACATGAGCTGATAATCCTGAACGGCCTCTCATGCTTCCCGGAATCCCGCTTCTTTACGTGCAGACCTTATGGAGGTGGAGCTAGTGTGGTGGATTACGCTTTGACCAGTCGAGCATTGCTCCCTTTTATCCAGAATCTCTTCGTATCACCCATCCCTCTAGCCGACCACGCACTGCTTTCACTTTCTCTTCAGTCTGATCCCCCCCGACCAACCCACCCCCCGCCTCGACCCCCTGGTAGAACCATTTTCTGTTTTGAGAAGGGTGACCCCGACATTTTCTCCTCCTTACTCCGGCAAATGCTTCCCAACTCAAATGACTTCTCCCGTCTCGGTACTGTCTCAGATAAATATCACTGTCTCTCCTCAGCAATCTGGGAGTCGGCGCTCCAATCCTTCCCCCATTCCTTTCGGAACCCCCCGACCTCCTGTAAGACAGGGACTTCCCGTATGAACAAATGGTACGATACAGAGTGTAAACTCCTCCACCAGGATCTCCGCCATGCCTTTCGTCAGTCCCTTCCCTCGTATTCTGCCATCCAAAAGAAATATCGTTGTCTTCTCCGCCACAAAAAACGGCTGTTCATCTCCTACCAAAGAAGGGAGCTCTCCGCCCTCCTTACCCACTCCCCTAAGCAATTCTGGGGTAAGATCCTCCCTCGGCGCTCTCCTCCACCCGCTGATCTCGACCCAATTTCCATGTTTTCTCACACCTCTCGTCTTTATGACATTCCCGGTCAGTCTTAGATACAGGTCACATCCCCTCCCCTATCCTGTCACCTATTCACCGACAAAGATGTCAGAGAAGCCATCTGGGCGATGAATAGCAGCAAAGTAGCGGACGAAGAAGGATTCCAAGCCGAATTTTTCAAACATGGCCTACGACCCCTAGTTGGGTACCTGGCTGATCTTTTCAGCCATGTAGTCCGAGATGGGTTCCCCCCCATATGGTCCCATCATATTATATACCCCATCCATAAGTCAGGGAATACCTCGGACCCCAACAATTACAGGACAATTATGGTGGGTCACACATTCTCAAAACTCTATGCCACTATTCTTCACAGAAAACTTTCCAGAGATTTCGAAGAAAGAGATCTCAGGGCCAGAGGCCAAGCCGGTTTCAGACCAGATCACCAGACCATTGATCACATCTTTACACTCCGTGCTGTGATCGAGGAAGCACGCCACCGGTCCTCGAAGGTATATTGTTGTTTTGTAGACTTCCGGAAGGCTTTTGATTCAGTTCCGAGAGAGGATCTTCTTCAGCGACTCAAAGACATCAGTACCTCACACTCCCAGCTGACTGCTGTTATGCGTCTTTACGAGTCTGTACTGGGCCGTCTTCGCACTGTAGGGGGACTATCTGAATTCATCCGGAGCACGATTGGAGTCAAGCAGGGGTGCCCACTCTCCCCCACCCTTTTTGGGATTTATATTGATGAGCTTGAAGCCTTTCTACGGGAGCACATACAGGAGTCTGACGGTTGCTATCTTCACCATGTTTTGATCTATATCTTACTTTTTGCAGATTACATTGCACTAATATCTTCATCACCAGAGGGGCTCCAGAGACAGTTAGATGCATTAGCATTATTCTGCGATCTACGGAAATTGACAGTGAATCTAGGTAAGACAAAAGTAATAATCTTCAATGGGACGAAGAAATCTCAGGATCTCCAATTCCTCTTCAAGGGAAAGGCAGTGGAGATTACCAATATCTACACATACTTGGGAGTACAGTTCTCGGGTCCCCGGTTCAGTATGCGGCCAGCTCTGCAACCTCGGATCAATAAGGGGTATGGATCTCTAGCTATATTGGAGAGACAATGTTTTCGCCATCACTTCCAGGACATCTCGTCAAAGCTGAGCCTTATGGACACCTTGATCCGACCCATAATTTTGTACGGATCTGAAATTTGGGGCCCTTCCTTGCTGGAGTCAGACTGGGCGGCAGTTGAGAGAGTTCAAACTCTTCTCCTCCGTCGCATTATTCGTTGCAAAAGTACTATCCCACATCAAATCATTCTGGCCGAGTTTGGTGCACAACCCTTCCGCCTAGAGACAGCTTTCAGACTGGTCTCCCTTCTCCACCGAGTCCGGAACTTTGCAGACACTTTGAAAGGGCGTGACAGATACCCGTATCTAGCCTACTGCTCTTCTGAGGACATCGACCGCTCACAACCAGGAAAAACCAAATGTTGGTATACAGGGGTTTCAAAGTTCCTCAAGGCAGTTGGACTCCATATAGACCGCCTCCCCCCCTTCCAATACTCCTTGAACGCCCCCAGAGGACTCCCCCCCAAGCAGGAACTCAATAAGATCATCAAGGAAGACATCTACAGACAGTTTATCCAGGTCACATGGATTGACCCCCCGGGGGGGCTACGCCCGAAAATGGCTTTCTATGCAGATCACTTTTTGATTATCAGAAACGGGCTTATAGTTCGCCCCCAGTATACACTACGACATTGGATGCATGCTCTCCGGATTCCCCTCGGACAGTTCAGAGTTGGATCACACAGGCTTCGGGTAGAGACAGACCACCAGATAGAGAGAATTGACAGGATTTGTCGGCTATGCCATACACAGGAGGTGGAAAACGAATGGCACTTCATCTTCGGGTGTCCGATATATTATGAGATCAGAGGTCTTTCACTGTCTATTCAGAGGACCAAATACTCTTTCCAGCTTCTTCAACTACACGGACCAGAGATGTGTCGCACTTTACATTCAGGAGACTCTTAAACACCGAGAGCATATCCTTCAGCCTCCCGACCGATCCAACACTACTCGTCAGATCACCTCTTTCTTCAGTACAATTCCTTCAGCCCGAGGAGTTAAGAGATCAACCAGTGAAGATACCGACCAGGCGAGCTCACATACATCAGCAAACCCTCGTTCAGTTAAGAGGAGAAGCCCCTTGCATACCAGGACCCAGCAGCAGAAGCGCACCAGCCATCTTCCCGCGAGGCAGTCCAGGACCATTAGATCACGGAGACAGCACAAGGGGAGGCAACTAGTGACCACTATTTCAAACCAGCAAACCTTACTGAACTACCCACAGTTCTCATCTCTCG
>APFE030864229.1:127592-150743 GCA_000404065.3 Pinus taeda | reverse complement strand
GTCTGTTGTTGAGTGATGCCTTCTGAAACCTGCTTGGCCTTTAGCCCGCTTACCTTCACTTTCAAGCGATATGCTTAATATATAAAGTAATATAAATTAATAATACATAATAAATAATATGTATACACTATACTATAATATATAATAATAGTAATATATATAATAATATATAACATATAGAAATAAAAATAGCTCATGCGCTCTCCTTGGTGAGTCGCACTTGGTGAAGCTCTTGGTGAAGAGGTGAACGCGGTGGGCAAGACGTGCTCGAGGTGATCGTGCAGAGGGTGGATTTGTGCGACGACTTGGCGTGGGCATCTTGGTGACTCGGGTGAGCGCCCGCCCATCGTGCAAGTGTGCACGAAGACTTGTTGGAGTGTTGGCTTGGGCATAGTCCATGTGCACAAGTATTGTTAAAAAGTAAGTGTTCGGTGGTGCCGCACCTCGCCGGCACGGTTGAAAGACCAATGTAGGCTTGGGAGCATGACAGTCGGTATCAGAGCATCGGGTTTGAGCAAGGTTGCTCGTGACAGTGGAAGCCAGTACTTGCAGGTGAAGGAAGCCAGTTTCACATACAAGTGGAACAAGGGCTAGTTCATGGTTGCAGGGAACTTGGTGAAGCTGGTAAAGGTTGGAACCGGGTGTCGTAGAGTTGGGCAGGTGGTACTACGTGCTGGTCATACGATTTGGGCACTTGTCAGGTGGGCAAGTGGGACTGCGTGTGGGCAGGTATACACGGTTTGGGCGTCTGTGGACTAAACGAAATATGAACCGGGGAAGACGAAGTACAAGGCATGGCAGGTTTGGAAGAATGTGAAGGGAAGCTCTTGCTTACCTTATACAGGTTAAAGCAGTTGAAAGAAGAGAATCCCCGTATTCGAGAGGAGCTTGCAGTCTTGGAGAAGAATGTTGAACACGAGCTTCTTCAACTTAGTTGGACAATGGAGCAAGATGAAGTTGCTGATTGTACTGACAAGGAGGAGGAAGCCGTGATAGTTGAAGATGTTGCAGACATGATCATGATGGAGGATGAACTTGATATTGATCAAGTTGGACCAGGATCATGCAGTTTGCAGACTTATATGGATGAGGATACTCTCATTGAGGAACCTCATCATGATGATGATGAAGTAAGTATTGATACATGTGTTTCATTTGGGCATTTGGTAGATGGACCATATGCAGGGAAGTACAAAGCCAGTTTGCCAATGCTAGGGAGCATCTTACCATGGATGACTATGGTGAGACCTTGTATGGAGAAGCAAGGGTTGTTGATTGTTGCAGGACTTGTTGGGGTTGTTTGTGACCTTGTGGGGGAAGGTACAAAGGCCCGTGACAAGGGTGGAACTTGATGATCGTTGTGGAGGATTGGGTCATGCTTTAGTCACATTGGCGAAGTGCCCGACATGACTCATGGATAGATTGGAGGGCACACACTTGAGTTGCTTGGGTGGAATTCTCATGGCCGAGACCAAGAGCAAGTCTTGGTGGACACTTTGGTGGAGGAGCTATGATGGAGAGACTCATGTGATGATGATATGGTTGGGTGACCAAGTTCACTAGACCAAAGATTGCAGCTTGGCTCGATTGTTGTGATGGGTCTACTTGGTTGGACTACATGGAAAACTTAGTCATGGACATCAGGTTGGGGACATGGAGCATGGAAGTCTTATGTAGGGACATTGTGTAGGAGCACTTGTAGAGGTGTCACTTATGGGCATCCAATGAGGAGTGCCAAAGCGGGGATGTTGTGCAAATGGATTTGCTGATGTGATATGGAGATGTTTTACTTGTGAGCCGATGGAGAGGTTGTGCACTCTTGTACAACAAGGCCATGGACTTGGATGGAGTTGTGAGCAGACTATAGGGCATTCTTACTACATGGAGAGCTGAGGCATCTTGCAGAGACCTTTGGGCCGAGACTTGTATGCTTGCTAGAGTGTTGGTTGGGATGACTTATGGAGCTCATGATGACATGAGATTGTTGTGACTTTTGGGGACTTCATATATGGTGGACTTAGAGGATCTGATGCATTGGGGAGCTGAGGTCAGAGACTTTGATGCAGGATGGGGTGCATACTTTCAAGTACATGCATGGGACATGGCTTGGGAGAGTGACTTGATGTGGAGGATCATTATGAGGCACTTTGGAGTGATGGAGTTACGATGATGATGATGCCTTGGTAGCAACACTTAGGTATGGGTTGAGCCGAGACTCAACTACTTTTACACATGGGATCTGATTGATCTATGATCATGGGCAGCACATGGATAGATGAGACAGGTGTATACTTGTTTCTATGGCAGACTTTAGGGATGACACATTGTAGATGTGATGGAGGTAGCTTCATGGACATGGATGTGGCACACCGATAGTTGGAGTTTGATGAGATGGTCTCTTCATATTGAGGAGGCACACATATGGATGATGTTGGGATAGATGTGGCTGATTTCATGCAGAACATTGGTACCAAACATCATGGATGACATGTTGCAGATGAGATGAGGACTACTTCATGGACCTGAGCATGGTTTACTTATATGGAGATGGATTCTTGATCAAGTTCAGGATGTGGCAGGATGTTTTGAGAAACAACTGATGGGGGCATGAGGATGTGCATTCTCATGGTTTGAGCATGGTAGTTGGACTGATCACCCGACTAGTTCAGACATGAGGGCCGGCTTGTACAGAGATATGTTAGCATTGTGTTGGAGTATCATGGTAGCAGTTCACATGAGGACGACACATGATGAGGTCGACACGATATGTTGCAGTGGGCATGTAGCTTGAGATGGAGGGGCCAACCTTCCACGATGGAGTAGCATGTGGAGATTGTGACATGGTGATTGATGGTCATGGATTGAGATGACTTCCGATATATGACATACCGATGGGTGCATATCTTGGTATGGTTGTCTTGGTGACGGATAGTTGCCGAGATGATACATGGTGGAGATGGTGGTTCTACATATGTTGCAATGATGGTTGCGGTATGTGGAGGAGTTGACATCATGGATGATCTTGGTGGATGGTTACCAGGATGCTATGTTGTCAAGGACGACAACAATTTCAGGTGAAGGAGGATGTAACACCCTGGGTGAAGTGCAACGGGCGGGCGCCGGGCGCCCGGGGCGCACATGCCGGGCGGGCGTGCACGACCATGCGTGGACGGAACGCCGGGCGACTTGAACAAAATTGCGACGTTTGTGCGAGCTGCGGTGCGACGATAGACTTGCGACACTTGGAGAATGGCGTGGAGCGTTGGAGGAATTATACCCACGATACGAAGGCGTTCATATGGGGTTGGCCGACATGGTTCTGGTGCATCGTTGAAGAGTGCAAGCCATGGTTTAGGGGGTCGGCTGGGCAGCCACCACCCTTGCTACCAAGCGTATATATGGATGAGAATTGAGCGTTCAAAGGATCATTTAGCGCACTTGATCTCTTGTTCTTCGCTCTTGGAAGAGAAGTCTAGTGCGCAGATTTGAGGATAGGATGAGCGCATAGCTCATGCGCTCTCCTTGGTGAGTCGTACTTGGTGAAGCTCTTGGTGAAGAGGTGAACGCGGTGGGCAAGACATGCCCAAGGTGATTGTGCGAAGGGTCGATTTGTGCAACGACTTGGCGTGGGCGTCTTGGTGACTCGGGTGAGCCCACCCATTGTGTAAGTGTGCACGAACACTTGTTGGAGTGTTGAGATTGCGGACGGAGGTGTGCCTTAGTGGGAGGTGCCCGTGTGTGGTGACTTTGAGGTGCACCCGAGTTGCGCGAATGACACGACGGTGCAATGGGCTGAATGAAGGGTTGGTGAGTCATACGGCGACCGTGCGGAGGTGTCGACGAGCTGGGCAACCGAGTTTGCTGAAGTTGTGGAAAATTGGGTAAGTGTAAATTTTGGGTTTCCCAAGATTTAACTTGTGCATTGTAAAAATGAAAGATTGTATAATATATTGTTGGGTAGACTCATATTGCAGGGAGTTGCCCCTCCCTTTATACTGTTGTATTTCTCTTATATAATGCTGTTGATAATGAATGTGTATTGGTGTTCATTGGTATAAAGGCACATAACTAATAATACTTGGTTTAGAATCACAAACTAAGTAGGAGAAAGTGAATTTAGGCGTAGTCCATGTGCACAAGTATTGTTAAAAAGAAAGTGTTCGGTGGTGCCGCACCTCGCCGGCACAGTTGAAAGACAACCGTAGTTTAATTACTTGCAAAAATAGCAAGTGTGATTTTTTATTTTATTTTTTCCTTCGTCATTAGAAGTGGTAAATAATAGATTATTTAAATGGTTATGTAGTTGTTTCTTAAAAAAAAATATTAACAAAAGGATATAAATAAAAATTAAAGGAAATACATAGCTTATAAAGTCTATTTTTATATAAAAATAGAGATTGACTAAAGGAAATGTGGAAATTCATTTTCAATGATTGAGCCTAATTTTATAATTAAAAGACAATATAAGAATCGAGGGATCTTTATACAACCATTAAAACAAGCGGTTGCCATAAAACACCAAATATTTAATTTTTTTATGGACAATAATGGTAGTAGTGTTTCCAAGTATTTCAAATTGTAAACTAAAGATAATATTTAACGAGCAAAAATTAAAGTAGAATATTCTCTTGTCCAATTTGAACAAGGATAAATCTATAATAAAAACCAAGTGGTATTGTGATAGGAACATGAAGAGATAACATATAATTTAAGGGTGAACAACAATAATTACCAAGTGATGGATAAATCACCAAGGATTGACCAATCCTTTGTGCAAGTGAATTAAGCATGATAGATAATTAATCCATGATGGCCTAGTGTTTATATGTGATGACATGCTATATTTTTGATAAAACTAAGTTGATGTTACAACTTAACATCTTTTTCTTATTGAGTTGTTATTATGTTATCCCTTGCTCACAATGTTTAGTGGTAATTCCTTTCGGAATTTTTTAATTCTCATTGAAATTGTAAGTCATTGTTTACAAT
Organism: Pinus taeda; assembly: GCA_000404065.3. Taxonomy (NCBI): domain Eukaryota; kingdom Viridiplantae; phylum Streptophyta; class Pinopsida; order Pinales; family Pinaceae; genus Pinus; species Pinus taeda. Next base: position 145,754 of record APFE030864229.1, on the reverse strand, counting down.
GGTAAGTGTGTATTTAAACAATTGGTGATGTAATGGTTTGTGTGACATTGAGTAGAGTGATATTAGAAGGGAAATGGTACAACATTGAAATAATAGTGTTGACAATTAGAATTTTGGAAAAATAAGAGATAACATTCTAAGATTGATCCCAATGTTGTAATGTACATTTGACGAATTTATTTATGGAGGAATGGTGCAAGCATATCCCTTGTAACCATAACCAACTTGGAAGGAATATAAAATAGTAACATTAATATTATTGATGAGATATCCTAGATCCTAGATGGATGTTAAATAATCTTATTTTATGTTGCCATTTATTGTTTATACAAGAAAATGAAATTGATTTTCTGATGAATCATGATAAGAAGGCTATAATGTAGTGTGTGTGTGTGTGTGTGTGTGTATATATGTGATTCTCATACATAGGATGTTACAATATGAGGATGTGATTTCATGTATTATGTGATGGCATGATATGTCTTTGGTAAAGATAAGTTGATGACATTTCAAGATGTGGAGCATGTAGCTATAACATGCAAATTTCATGACATGTATGATGAGCATACAATTATTACTATTCAAAATGTTATGAAAATAATGATGTTATGTTCTCATGATGGCATAAAAAAGCTGGCATGATAATTATTACTATATTATGATGTTATGAATAATGCATTGGTTGCATATTGAGATGTCGTGATTGATAGAAAATATACAAACAAGTTGAGAATGCTATTTTATTTGATGATCTCATGGGATCCCATACCTACAAGGGAAAATGTGTATCACCATATGGGTTGGGGATAGACTCAACCAACACCACATATTTCAGTGTGTTATGAACCTAGCTCACAAAAAGATAAAACAGATAGATCAACACTTTAGAAATCAGCCTCTTCAAGGGGCAACCTCCTTTACATTACACAAATGAAAAATTCTTGCATGATACAAATGAAAAGACCTCCTTTCTATATATAGGAGTCTACGGGGTCATAATATAATCAGAGGCGACATAACAATAATAATGTGAGGGCACAATAATAACAATAGTGGGCTTCTATGGGGCACAATAATAACAATATGGGGACTACATGGGCACAACAATATAATAAGGGGGTGCAAGGACCATCTTGAGGAGACCAAGTGCTTGATATTGGACTAAGATGCCGAAGTTCAGGGGGTGCAAGGACTTTGATGCTGATGTTTACAGGGGGCATAAGGACATTGATGTTGAAGTCTAGAGGGGGCATAAGGACTTTGATGCAAGGGGTTGTGCACCTTAGTGAGTTGTGGAGGTAGTTGAGGTAGCCTTGCCAGATGTACAAAATCGTTGACTACTAGCACTGGATGCTTGCCTTTGGGCATATGAGGTCTAAGCCCTAGGAAGATACTTGGGGATATGGTATAGATTGAGGAGGCTATATGCCTGGTTTCGAAAGTTGGGAAAGAAGCTTGAGTTTCCTCAGGATTTCCCTGTTGTTGTGCAACCTTCGATGCATGCTGGTATACTAGTTCAACAGAGGCTATAAAATGGTTGAGCCAAATCTCTCTTCATCCATTCACCCCCGTGCCATATTCCAAGCATGAATGTGGAACTCAAACCAAAAGAACCAACCAAGGCATACCAAGGCTAAACTACCTTACCCTCATCAATAGAAACCAGAGTTTATTGTAAGCCATCCCAGATCACTAGGCCAACACAATGAACACATCATAACATGCTTTACCATGATCTCCACCCGATCACTAGGAAAATCAAGCATGGATGCCACCAAATTTCTCCATCTACACCATGAAGAATTGTCTTCTCTCCTAGTCTCTTAGGATTTACCGCAATCCAAACCCGGATCGCTAGGCCCTAAATCAAGACCCACTCTCTAGGTTTTGTCGCATATCCCAAACCCGGGATTCCTAGGCCCAACGGAGATAAAACCACCTCTTGTCTTTACCGTATATCCTGTCATTCACCGGCAAGGATTCTGAGGCCCATCGAGGCAACACAATCTTGGGTTTACCTTAACCTACAATCTAGCTCAGGGGTCACTAGGCTAGTCGATTTATCATGTTCCACAGTCTGGTTCAACGACCACTAGGCCATGTGCTCTATCATTTGGAGATCCACCCCACTAAAATTTGAATCCATCCGGCAGTCCAACTCAACCAAAACATGAGAACCCCATCACACCATGGCTATCTGGAAATGGCAAGGCTAGGCTGGAAACACTGTTACACCTGGAAAAACCCATGCCATGATAGAAAAGAACCACATGCAATTCCATGCATGCCAAATCTAGCAAGGAAAATTTACACATGTAAGTCGATACTTGCAATGAAGCATGTTGTAGCTACTTGATCCTGCCTTTCCCTACTTGATCTTTGCTTCCTTTTGCTGCCTTTTCCTTTCTTGCTCTAATGCCAAAATTCTCTAAGAAAACTCTAAATCTCCAAGAGTGAGAGAGAGAGAGAGAGAGAGAGAGAGAGAGAGAGAGAGAGATACAAGAATGAGAGAACTCCAAAAATCAATTAATCAAACCTTCTAACTGATCCTCAGAAGCCTTTTTATCAATGAGGCCTCTATTTTCTTCATTTTCCATCATTTTGATTCAATTTCCTCCTCACATGCAACCTATGACCTTTCACCTTCCTTTTCTCCTTATTTCCATTATTTTCATAAATAAATGTGCCAAAAATGCCATTTTTCCTTTCCAAAGTCTTAGTCATTGCCTTTGCAAATTTCCTTAGCCATAAACAACCAAATGAACACCCACACTAGGATGTCTTGCCCACCATTCAACTTGCAATGTGTGTCCCATCAATCGTGGTGTTATATATTTTTACACAAAATGTTTACAAAGATTGTTAAAATACTACTTAGTACATGTATATCGATGAGACATGTATTGTAATTTTTTTTTTGAACTAATTTGAAAAATATTTTGTAATGTAAACATAGAGAGATATTCCTCATCACATTGATGATGAGATTGAAAATGTTGAAAGATAAAGTGAAAAAGATAATGAACCAATGGTTGATGATGTTGAAAGAGCTTCAAGTGAAGAAGTTGAATCACCAGGTATGTATATATATGTCATGTATATTATTGAAATTATACATATTTATTAATTTCAATTTCATTCAAACTCTATTTTTTAATTTAATTATTTAACGAATATTTATACCCATTTACTTTTAATTCTCATATGTACAGATGAAATCAATATTTATGATGAGATGTTAAAAGATGTTGACACTGACACATGGAGATAAAAACATTGACCATGTTATACGATATCGTGTTAAGCTCATTATTGATAATTTCTTCCAAGATGAAAATGTGACAGTTCAAGCTCAAATTTTGAGAGGTCCCTTAACATTAAATAAATTAAAAGAAGCTACAACTCTATTGGGTATTTGAAAATCAACGAAACATAAAAAGGTGAAGGAAAATGTGATTCAAAACATAAATAGTGCTCTAATATCAATTGGAAGATCTAGAAAGAAAGTGATATAGATGCATGTAGAGAAATACAAATGGGAGTGGTTTCGTCCAGTACTAAAGAACATCATTTGGTAAAATCTATGGAAAAAGAATTAGGGACCTGATGAAAAACATTCCACAATGATAGGAAATTTTGATTGCAAATAGATGTAAATGATGAGCTTGCTTGTTAGATAGTTATTTGTAGGAAACCATACAAAGATAGACTTGGAGAAGTGTTAAAGAAAAAAAATATGAATATTAAATGAAGAAGTCACGTGTTTCACCAAAAGCAGGGGATGTGATGCAGAGAAGAATAGCACAAAATTAGTATGAAGAACATGCAAAACATATCTTGGACACCACTCAGATAAAGTTGTTTAATAAGTTCATAGAACATAATCGAGGAATTAATGTCTCAATCAATACTTTTATGCAACAAAACCATGGTATGTTAAACCTATCACTGTATGCGACACTTGTTGTTTTCATTATCATGTGGAATTTCAATTATATTATGACACCTTCCTTAACTTTGGTAAAATATTTTGGAAAAATTCACCTCCTCCTTCCACTATCCATGATTTCATATCTGAAATTCTATATGCAAGAGAAAGTCATGAATTATTTTACCAAAATAAATGTGTTGGTGGTAAAAAATGTGATGATTGTGGAAATTTGACTTTATTTCACAAGAAATATACGATTCATATAAATGATCAATCATTGTCCAACCTAAATGTGAAATGGAAGAGATATGAATATATCCATACATTGATTAGTTCAAATAGTAGTACAAGTGCTAAAAGAATTGATTTATAAGAAGAAGAATTTTTCGTGATAGAGTTTTTGAAGGAATTTGAGACAGAAATTTATAAATATATCAATAATTCACATATAGCTCGATGGCAGGACTTGCAATTCAAAAAATATCGTGAAATTTTTCCACCAGGGACCATTTTGTCAATGGTTGATTTTGCAAAGAATTACACATTTGTTGCATAAAATGAGGTACAGAGTGAACATTATCATTTTGACCAAGTCTCTATGCTTGTCCATGTTCTATATAGACATGTTGAACAAAATATTGATCATATAGGAAGCACCAATGAGAATCGGCATGTTATTAAAGCATATCACTTTTATATCGACGATGATCGTACACATGCTACACATTTTGTACAACATTGTTTTGATAAGTTTTATGATTCATTGAAAGGTCATGGAATAAAATTCAATGAACATTGGATTGGTCATATGGATGTGCATATCAATTGAAATCTTCACGATCATTCTTGTTGTTATGTCGTATTCTTATGGAAACCCACATTAAACATTATTGGAATTTCTATGAGACCGGTCATGGAAAAGGAGAACATGATGGTGCATGGGCATGTATAAAATCAGCACTTCAAAGATATCAAATGGACCACTCTGCAAACCAACTTGCCTCAGATGAACAAGTTTTTCAATGGTGCATTGTTGCACTAAGCCATGAGACTAACCCATCAAGGGAGGTATAGAGGTATGTACATATATATAAATTAACTTTTATGTAGTTTTTTCACATATGATAATTTTTATTAATTTTCCAATTTTAAAACTTTATAAATTATATGGTTTTAAAAATATCACGATGATTATATTTTATATATAAATTGTATTTTAAATAACATATTTAAAATTCTTGTTTGAATTTATTATAGTTTTTTTGGGCATATTGGAGTCCAAGATGTAGATAGATTGATTATATATGAAGCTGAAATAGTAAAAGGGACTCAAAAATTGCATTCAATTAAAACAAAGGAGTGTTGAAATGCATTTTCATTTGATAAAAGAAAATATTCTTGTTTTTGTCTTGTTTGCATAGAGGGCACACAATTCAATGATGTTTGTGAAACAATATGTATGTAAAATCTTGGCAACATACAAAACTAAATACAAAGGGGAAAATGTCAGTTACAAGCTTCAAAGAGATAGAATTAGAGGAGACTATAGTATCATCTGAAGGTGATCGAGTTTTTGATCTTGTTAGAGAAGGTAACATTTCAATTGCTTTCAAAGGATATGTGTGTGTGTGTGTGTGTGTGTGTGTGTGTGTTTTATGTTTTTAAAATCTGTTGATGGTGTTTGACCTGCCAACATGTTAGGGGATCTCCCCAATAAGAAGTCCCAATTAGACCTCAGACCATTTGGTGTAGGAGTCCTAGTAGTGGATCATACGGTAATGCCTTGACCGCGATTTTTCACAGAGGCAAGTAAGATAACTTTGTTGGTAGCAAGGGTGTGACAGTTGCAGTGAGCCAAGGAAGGTGCATGAGAAGTTCTAACACATGGGGGTTGAGATGAATGCGCCCCTTGGAAACCTGTGATAGCACACAGTTAAGAAGGAAAAACATGAGAAGATATGCATCATAACATGGAAGGAAATTTAGCAAGCAATAAAAAGTGATGGTTAAACCAACAACACATTTTAGAAAGATTCATACATACATACATAGATAGCTATACATGCATGCGTAAGTAAACATATACATATATCATTTAGATTAAACTAGATATCATAGAGTACAATAAAACATATGCATGAAGCATGATGTCTCTTGTTATATTAAAGTGTAAGTTCCAGTCATACAATACATACATGTCCAACCACTAGTTTCGATAGAGGAATGTTACAGCCATAGCTGTCTGCTCCTCCAAAGAGATGTACTAGCTCTACACAGTGGAGAAGCCAAGCTTCATTACAATACTATCCAAGCTCTCTCCAAGATAGTCTTACCGGAAGCTTGGCTGGCCACAAGCCTTTACAATGAGTTATGAGGGACCATTTATAGCAAAGGGTTGGGTGGCCCTTGACATTCCCCTTTGTGATAGTTCAACTACCCTCATGACTCTTCATCTACTCTATGACTGTTACATCCAACTATCGACACTTGACTTACACTTGATAATACATTACATTACAATGCACATGTACCCATGTGAGAGAAATGGCTTGAGCAAGCCATGCTAGACATCACTATGAATTAGACAACCATGGAACTCAAGCTCCTCAAAATCCTCGCATTGATCAATAGTAACATACTAATGCCAAGATCAGTAGTCCACGATGGTGACATCTTTTTGGAACCTAACTCTTGCCTTCATAGCATCTGGGTACACTTCTCGGGCTCCTTTATCCATGTTACCAGGAATAGTTTCCACTTAGATGCTACTATTCCCACTAAGATGGGTGGCTATCTTAGAAACAAACAAGTAAAGTCTACATTCATTTTCCTTTATGAAAATAGACAAGAGGAGAACCAAGAAGACCAACCTTAGACTTGCACTTGATTTCCTCTCCTTCTTGATAGAGCTCCGTCGCTTGTTCTTCATCTGCCCAGCTTCAAAGAGCACTTGTGGAATCACAACAACATACTACTATTGAAGAAAAAAAGATCTATATTCATAAATAACATAGGACCAGATGTGTGTTAACCATACAAATGCATATATAAACAAGTACACAAGAATATGGAGGAAAATTAGAATAGCCTTATTAAGATGAAAAGTAGCAAGAGGATTACAACCATATGTTCTAACCTAGCATCAGCCTCCAGCTAGAAAACCCTTCTTCACCTCAAGCAAAGCTTAGATCACCCAACACTATGAATGTACACTAGAAAACCAACAACACTTCTCTATAACATACAAAATTCTAGCCTCTGGGTCTCTGTGATGAGGGATCCATATATAGATGATTATAGGGAGGTGAGTCATCTTCTAGGGTCTTATTAGTGTCTTCTCTCTGAGAGTTCCTGCTTCCACTTGGAGAATGATGATCTCTTACTCATCCCCGGTCGAAAATAGAGAGGCAAGTGTCAGAGGGGAAGCTTCTGGAAGATTCCATGATCTTCCACCTCGCATTTTGTCCCTGCCATTTGTCCATTCCTGACCATCACACCCTACAGAGGAGTAATTCAGTATGCATTGCACCTTGTACACTGGGAAGGTGATATGCATCGCACCCTCTGCACTGGGATTTCAGTATGGTCTAGTTTTGACCATTTTTGAGCAGGTTTCAGTGGAGAACTTCTGGGAGATGATGTAATCAGCTGACCTTGTTCCTTTAGGCAGTGAAGCAACACTTTTAGCGACTTAGGAGCCCTTAGTTTATGGACATTTATGATTGGGGTTGAAGGGCCCAAAAATGTCTATAACAGTTGCCCCCTAAAGTATGAGGTCATTAATCTTTCTGATGTCGGGTGAAATGCTTTACTATGAGGATCCGAAGTTTTTTCAAGCTGGGAGGCGACCTGTAATAAGATACAATACAATACATTATTTTTACAAAAAATTTGTTGATCTAGCTGAGGTGGGCATTCTCATGCTCAGCTTTATAAATTCATTTTCATGTACATAGGACAGATAATCGTCTCTGTGACAGACTCATGATACAGACTCATCATCCTTTGATTTGGATGATCATCTGTTAGGCAATGATGTACACTTGATGTCTTTATATTCCTAAATATATCACAGCCCGAATGGATGAAACTAGATTCGGGGTCTTCAAAACTCGTTCATTCTTCACTCGGAATACAAGTCGATCCATGTGAAAAATTTTATAGAGTCGAACATGGAAAGACATTGCCTGATTACTAGCCAATGATGTAAGTTGTTAACAGGCGCCGAGGAATCACCAATAATGATAATGACCCTCAAGGTACTACAGTACAATTCACGTTGTGTGAAAAAGGACTTGGCGTTGAACACCACGTAAAATCTCTCAGTCGAAGGCCATTGATGTAAACCTGTCGCTGGAAGTGAGAAACTTGCCATTGAGGCATGCAAGCTTCAAAGTACTGAAAGGGTTGTTCCTAAGTCAACTTCTTGGATAATGAGCTGATGCCAACAAGAAGAAACCCGTCGTAGGAGGGCCTTAATGAATCCCACATCAATGACACGGAACGAAGAAAATAATTTTGGAGGTGAAAACAATCTAACGATACAGGGTTCAGGGTGGCGGTCATGAAGGAATGGAGCATGAATGTATTGCAGTGGGTGAGACACAGGCGAATTGTTTGAATGAATTATCTTGAACATATCAGCGACACTGGTGATGGATTGGTATCATTAACCCCAAAGATGGATGGTGTGACGAACAAATGGTGATGACCAATGAACGGAACAACCTAACCCGACATGGATGCAGAAGGAAAGTGTCATGTTCAAGAGTGACTTGCTACCAATAAAGTTTTTTCAAGGTTTCTTCCCAATTTTCCCCAGTCATTGCTGACCAGTACCTTCAGGCAAACCTGTCGCTACATTTTAGCGAGCCTAGCGACAGTGAAACTCATTCTCATCCATTTGGACGTGTTTGTCGCTATTCAATTTTAACGAGTTTAACGACAAAGATAACTCGGTCCATTTCAATTTTAGGGAGTCTGAAAGAAACAGAAAGGAGACTCCAATGATTCTTTTTCATCATATAATCCCTTAAGTCTGAAAAACCATAAAATAATACAAAAGGGATGAATTTTCGACAGTTTTAATGAGCTGAACAAGACAAGCGCTCGATCTTTTTTTGTAATAACCAATTAGGTCCAAAAAGATTAAAATCTAGAGGAGGGACAACACTTCTGATGACTTTAACAAGCTGGAGAGGTCAATCGCTCGGCAATCTTTTCATATTTTATGAGTCAGTTGAAGAGAGCTTAAAGAAGACTCGTTTTCAAGGAACAAGTGATGGTTTCGTGTAGCAGCTGATTCCAGGTAAGATTTGGAATTTTGCAATCACGGCAGTGTCACAAGGATGGCTAACAGAATCACTCTTCGTAGATGTTCCTCGAAGGGGTAAACAATCATATGGGGGTGAATGATCGGCTAAAAACAGAGTGGAGGTGATAATGAGAACATGGCCAAGGTTCAAAAGATGGCGATAAGGCATTCACAATGGTTATTTACCGGTTCATTTTTTAATGAGCTTAAATGTTGGAGGAAACATTTGCTCATGACTTATGTTTATTTTTTAATGAGCTTGAAATATGCGCTAAAACTGCTTGTGGGGGGTTTATTTTTTAATGAGCTTGAACCCTGTGGTAACATTGCTCGCCAGTCGTATGATAAAGATGTCTCATTCAAGATGCTATTTTGAATGGGCTTACATCTTTAAAGCTTTGCCCCGAATCCTTTCTTTATGCAAGCTAAGAAACAACCAACCTTACGGGTTTAAAGGGTTAGAGGTCCTAAAAATTTTAAGAAATAAATAGTCGCTCTTCGCTTGCATGCGGAAAGGTTTTCATGCCCCCAGGTATAGGGAAAAATTCCCAGGTTACCATGAAAGTTCCATTTGCGTAGCATACAGAAAGCTTCCTTGGCGATGTCTACTGAAACAGACAAAGGGGAGTGGCGTAGAGATACTCCACTCACATAACTTTAACAAAGGTATCTTATTCCAGCCTGATCCCATTTTACTGTAAGGATGGGTTCGTCAAACTAGTCATATATCCCTCTTGGAAATCCACTCTATACCCAAGGTTTTCCTGCCTAAACGGACCAGGGTGCATGCCCCCTGGGTTTCAGTCACATCCTCTTGAATCACTCGCGCTCATCAGGTGGACAGACTGGGGATCGATGAGACATTCCTTGCATGAAAAGACCATTTAGGGATGGCATTTAACTACTTGCAATGTGTGAACCGGGGAATGAAATTTGGTCCATGAGCTTGATCATTCTGCCTTCGTGCAGAAAACACATTACTCTAAAGAGTGAGGAAACGATGACTCCCATGCAATAAATATAGTCACGTCCAAGGAGTAGATTATAACCTAATGGTCCTTGAACCACCATTATGTTCATGTGAATAGTTTTCCTTCACAAAGTAATGGGCACATTTGGAACAATCCCTAAAGGTCGACTGGTTCCTTTGTCGAAGCCTGTTAGATTTCTCATTTCAGGCAAAAGCGATGGTGAACCAAGCGCTTTCCAAGCAGTTGAGGAAAGGATACTCACAGAAGCCCCTTCATCGATGATGGTACCAGCCATAACCATTCTGTAAGCTTGTATAATGATTCTGAATGGTACACTAGTTGGTAAATGGGGTCTTCCTAGTAGGTTCCAGTCGAAGGAAACAATTAGGTTGCTTGGTGTTGGGACCAAATAGATGGCCGGATATGACTCTGATGAACTTCCTTCCTCCGATAAAGGAATGGGAGGACTACCCCCAAGTTCATCGGAGTCTGTGTTGATGAAAAGAATTTGAATGGTTTCGTTCTCTTTCTCTTCAGTGATAGTATCATTCGAAGATGAGCACTCTGAAGGCAAGACTGGGTCAATTTCCATCTCGACCTTTTGACTTTCGTCTGGTATGGGTTCAGAGGGTTCATTTTCAATGATAGACGTTTCGGTCGACCACAATGATGGGCCAGCTAGATTTTCAACTGGTGGAGGACTTGGCAAGGGTTTTTTATATCCAGGAGGAAGTCGTAGTGGTGAAACAGGACGGTCATCCAAAACTCTTTTAGCCTCGTCAAGGAAGGGACAACGGTGGATGACGTGATTGCCTTCACACAAATTACAAGGAAATTTGGGATTCCTTTTTTATACATGTGCTTCACTTTCACTAGTTGATGGTGTGCATTCAACATGATCGTCAGAGGTTGATGCCATTGGATTGCGCAAACAAAGAGACCAGTCCTTTAAGATCCGAGGGATGCCGGCACAATCTCGGTGATAGTGGTCCCCATTACAAATGACACAAGGATATTTAGGTTTCGACAGTGCGGTGTGAGGATTTTCGCTAGATGACGCTTGGTTGCCCCCTGCATTCTTCAACCCAAAGGGTAGCTTGCGATATGTGAATGTGCCCCATGGACAAATGAATGCAGTCTTTGACTGGTCCTGTGGGTGGATATTTATTTGACTATACCCAGAAAATCCATCCATAAATGAAAAGATTTCGCATCTGGCGCATTCATCAATTATCTGGTCGATAAAGGGTGTAGGGTAGTTGTCTTTTGGACAAGCTTGATTTACATCCCTGTAATCGACGCACACTCTAATCATTCCTTGTTTTTTCATTACAGGAACAATATTCGATACCCAATCATCTAGAGAAACGGGGTAAATGAAACCAGCATGGAGGAGTTTTTCAACTTTTGCCTTGATGGAAACGGCTTTCTTGGGGTGCACCTGCCCTAGCCATTGTCATACCGGTTTGACATCTAGATACATCTTAATTTCGTGTTCAACTATGCTCGAGTCAATACTTGGAATTTCATCATATGACCAAGCAAAGACATCTCTAAACTCGCGAAAGAGAGTGTTATATATTTCCAGTTTTGAAGAAGAACAAGATTTTCCAACATGAATATTCTCTTCAACATCTGTTTTGGTTGAGATATTTATGGCAGTAGTCTCTTCGATATTGGATAGGTTTCTCTCGGAATCCACCATATTTACAGTATTTGTCAGAAAGTCAAATACTGAAGGATGGTGTAGGTTGCCGAAATTATCTTCTTTCCAGTTCAGAAGATGCGAACGATGGTGTTAATCTTCCCATGGTGCCCCATCAATCATCATCGATTAAATGATTCCTTCGTTTGTAGAGTGTACTTGTGACCAAGGATCCAAGGGGGTGCCATATTATTTAGACCTATCTATCCAAACGTTTGATGAGCGTTGATGCGGGTTTGCCTCCCATGCTGAAAACATTGATTGCTATAATATTTCCAGTGGGGTTAGAGGCAAAACTTGCGAATGATCCATTTTAATATCGTTTTGTAACATCTTTTGCATGGAAGATATCATATTGCAGGTTCCTACATTAGCCACTTCCACCAAATTTGTAGGAGGCGGTAGGGTAAAAGTTCCCATTAACGTAGGGTCTTTTAGTAGGCCTACTTCGATATTGTGAAGCATGCTAGGGCTTCCATGGATCATTGGAATTCTTCCTGTAACTTGCGAACTGTTGGGGAGAAAAGTTTGTTGGTCGATGATTGTAATTCCTCCTTGGGAAGGAAATGCAATTTTCCTAAAGTAGGTCGACACAATGGCTTCCATGGTGTATATCCAGGGTCTTCCCAATAGGATGTTGTAATCGAGGTTTCTGTCGATGACTTCAACATCGATTTCTACTGTTTTGGCCCCCAGTTCAACTTGCAAGTTACTTAGTATCCTATACGGGGTGTATGTTCATCCATCAAACGCTTTCAATGTCGTCGATGATAGTGACAAGGATGGAGACCCTAGATTTTTCCAGCAACTCATTGACATGATGCATGTGGATGCCCCCTCATCAATAATTGTTCTATGAAAAATTTTGTTCAGGGCTTTCACTTGAAAGAGGAAAGCTAGTTGAGCTGGTAACTAAGGGTCGTATCCTTTGTGATTAAAAGATACAAGATTGGAATCCGTTGGGTCAATCCCACCTATTGCTGATAATAAAGCCTGCTTTTGGGAAGGGCAATTTTGTAGTACCTCAAGAGTCAACATCGCTGATGGCAATTGGGCTAAATCCTCCACTATATTACAGTGTTTTGCTGCCGAGGCACGAGGATTAAATGTCGATTTGTGTACTACTCCCTTTGGCAGTGTTATTGTTAATTCAGGAATGATGGGTGGCACGACTTCTGTCGAAGTTGTTGTTGAACTACTAGGTTGATCATTATCCTTGTTGTTCAACATCTGTGGATTCCCGTAATCTTTACTCCTTGTCGATATCAGAGCATCATTCAGTTGCTTTGAAACTCACAACATTAGCACTTGGGAAGGGGAAGCATTTTCGCTAGCAACCAGATATGTTCCTAGGTTTGGAAACGGATCAGTCAATACAACCGAGGTTTTTGAACTTTTGAAAGTTTTTCTAAGTTCTTCTTTATATGGACACTCTCTAGTCCAATGATCCTTGTCACATATATGACATGGAGTTTTGGGTTTCCCATTCCCAGAAGGGTTTGTAGAAGATTTTCTAGGAGATGAGTCCTCCTGGTTCTTCTTCTTCCCATGTTTTTTCTTCTTGCCTCCCAGTTGCTTGGGTTCTTTACCTTTGTCTGTCGACACGACATTTACTTCCAAGGCTAGAAGTTCCTCATTTACATTTTGACTCGAAACCGTGCGGGTTTTTTTCGATGTAGCCTTTGCGGTTTTAGTGCTTGTCGTACCTATCACACCATCGCCAGCATGAGAGTCTTTGTTTGATTTAGGAGGCGGAGGAACGAAAAATTCTGGTCTATGAGCATCAGGAATTTTATCGTAGAGCGTTCCAGACTGAGTATAGATCAAGTCTAGGTATTGTGCATGAGCAATAACTTGCTCTTCAATGATGACTCCTCCCTTTGCCACATCTTCTGTAATAGCAGGTAATAGAGACTTAATAAACCGTTCAGCTAATAGCTAATCAGGGACATATGTTTTTACCATTCTACGACGACGTCGCCACTCATGAATATGATCAGATATGTGAGTGGTTGTCATTTGTTTGAAATTAGTAAGTAGCTCAGTTCCTGATTCGTACCTTATAGGTAACTGAAAATGGGTTAAAAAGGTTGTGGCTAGGGTACTGAAGTTATCAAACGAAGCTCTACGCAGTTCGATATACCACCTTGCTGCCAGGCGAGTTAACGTGCGCTGAAAGAGGCGAAGCCGAATCGAATCATCATTGAGAGTGTTTGATGAACACCATAGATGAAAGGTCATCACATGATTCGATGGGTCTTCACCCAGATTCCCATTAAATTTAGGAATATCTGACGGAAGTTTATGCGGAATCACCGGCCACCAAGGGGTGTAGGCAATTGGATCGTTTGTTAGTCGAATTAGATCTGGTAAGTCTAAAGTTGCCACAAAAGGAAACTGCTAATTCAGGTTTGGTTGAGCATACCCAGGATAAGATGTAATCGTTTGAGCAGTTGGTCTTTGCATACCAGCAAAATGCATTTGATGTTGGTAACTTTGGTAAGGTTGATGGGCATAACCATTATGATATGGTTGATACAACTGCCCATTACTTGCAAATACTTGTTGCTCATATCCTCGGTAAGCCTGCTGGAATTGTGGTTGTATTGCACTAGCCATGGTTGTGAAGTCATGAGCTATTGTCCAATACTGACTGTTTGACCAATATGGGGATTGGTTTTCCCCATTTGAACCTGTGCCATTCCACTAGTTGGTGATTGTGGTTGTGCCATGGGTACAAGAGTTTGTTGCATTACAACCTACAAAACTTGAGGTTGGCATACAACTGGTGACGCTTGTGCTTGCGATACTGCCACAATAGTCGGTGTAGTGGGGATGTTTGTCATAGGTAAACTTTGTTGTGTTGAGCATTCAACTCTTGGTTGTTGAGATAGGATTGGCACCCAACCGCTAGTTGTGATTCCAGCATAACCCAAATTTTGTTGTGAACTCACGCATGGTTGTCCTTCTGAGGAAGGCAATGAAAGGGTATACAACCCTCCATATGAAAGTAATCCAGTACCTAAAGGAATGATTTGCCTTTGGGGACCAGTTTGCCCAAATTGACCTTGTGACGGATCAATTTGGTGAGACTCAACGTAAGAGATTCCAGATATAATTCTAGATGAACAAACGGGAACAATCCATACTGTCGAGATAGTGCCTGGATGGACTCCATCCAGCGATTGAAAGCTGGTTGGGACAGATGGCACGCCGGTGAACATTGTCGGAATAGCAGAAGGAGCTTCTAGTGTTGTTGTGTTGGATAACACAGTCCTTGATTTTGACGATTGTTCAGACATATTAAGCCTATCAAAAAGATTCCTCAGTGATTCTTTAGGAACTTCTGATGGCGGGTGAATATCTTCTGATGAAGAATGATACAGCACGATCCCATCTCCAAGTTGCGTTGGAGTGCTAGATGGAGGATCTTCCACAATATCTTCTATGGCAATCAATCCGGGAGGAAGAGGCAGACCGTCAGGTCCGTAAAATATTTCTGGTGCTGGAGAAGATGTAAGTTTTGCAGCAACAGATGGTTGGGTATTAACACCTTCTGAATTGGCTATAAACGGAGCCGGTTTAGGAATAGAAGTGTTAACCATCACACTAGGATCAGTTGTAATGTCCTTTTGCTGTTGCAGAATTTCTTTTGTAGAGGCAGGGATACCAGAAATGTTCGGAGTAATCGAAGTCTCTGAGGATGTTGGAGTGCTTGCTCCAATCAACCTAGGGGACTTTGATCTGACTAAATGAGTTCGCTTTGTCCGGAATGGTTTCGCTTCTGGAGTCAACGACGGTTGACTCGTAAGTCTCCATGAACGACGAGGTTTTGATTGACTTTCCTCCATGATTGCGGATTACTTGATCAACTCAAAATAAAAAGGGAAAAAATGTTTTTCGAATTAAATGAATTTTAGATGCTTTGACACAACTTGTTTTTTTAGTTTTAAAGAGTTGAGAAAAAACAAAAGATGACTCTAGTCGCCTTCGATTTTTATTGAGCCTGAAGTGACAAGTGCTCAAAGGACCTTTTCCTTTAAGGAGTCTGAAAAGGAGAAAAATGGACTTCTCTGGAGATATAAGTAGAGAGGATTACCAAACCAATCGCAAAACTGCAGAATACTTTTTACGGTATGGCAGTCAATCTTCCCGAATTCTGTGTTCAGTGCATTGCGATCGATAGGGTGGCAGACATGGCTTCCTAAGGATAAAGGATGCAGCCTATCATGGTCTCCCAATATATACTCAATGGTACTTGGGAGCACAAGTCCGTACTGTCACTTGTCGTCTCAGAGTGGAGGAATCACCCAACAACATTGAAAACAACAATTACCAGGTTTTACGATGCCGGAATACGTCTATAACCTAGACCTCTAGATGTTGTGCGTTAAGTTCCAAAGCATTGTTAGATTCATTAAATTTATTTTAAGTTGATCTTGCGTAACAATTTTCCTTTCAGGTTCACCACGTGATGTGTATACAATTCCTAAAATGTAGTCTAAGATGATAAACAAATGTTTAATCTTCTTTCGACAATGAAAATCCTAGCTACTAAGGAAAGAAAGTTAAGAATCTTTCAGTAAAGAGTACAGGGCACACGCTAAATGCACCGTCCTAAATCAAACCAAGTAGTCAAAATGCAAATGCACATGCATGTATTTTTTTCAGCCTTCTTAATGTATGAATGATGATAAGAAAGCTATGTGCAAATCTAAATTACTTTTAAAGCGACAGTACTCAGCAAGTTTCTTTTTCAAAATGAAGTGAAGGTAAGAGAGACACTTTGCAATTTCGAAATGAAAATTGCTTTTCGACACTTTAAAAACTATTAATTCAAATCATATGCAATAATAATTGTATAATTGACTATTGAGAACAATGGGATTGTCTTCTAAAACTGAAAACGACATCTATGACACTTTCAGATCCAGAAGCGACAGTTTGACTATGCTAGTTTTTGCAAAAGAGAACTGAAAATGAGGCACAATACATAAAAAAACTTACAGTTCCTTGCACTAAGGAGGCAAAATAATGCAAGAGAAGGGGGTTTTCACAGAGATACATTGACTACAGACAGCAAAACTCTTGAATAGGACTGAAAACAGTGAGAAAAAACCACAGTCTGAAGGTAAAGTTAACCTTCCCTGACCATCGCACCTGTTACACAATGAAACCAGTTTGCAGCGCACCTACTGCACTCGGGAAGTGTGATGCATATAGTCTGCCTTGAAGGCAGGGTGCAATAGTACCAGTGCGAGGCTTTAAACAAGTTTTCACTCATAGTTTGTAATTCAGTTCAGGGATTTAGGCCGAGTAAGTAATGTTTAGTGTATGTAAAACACAGGGGTGATCTAAAGAGGTTACTAGAGCCACCACTTAGGGAAATTAGATTGTTTGCAGATCGATTGTTTAATTCATAAACATAACCCAGAGATAGACTGAAGCAACATTGATCTACTTTGCATTTGTATAACAAACATAGTTCGAAGGCTAGCTGGCTTTGCTTCAGGCTCCGTCTGTAAGTTTATAAAAGAAACAAAGATAGATAGGCTAACAAAAAATATAGTCGCTCCCCAATGGAGTCACCATTTTTTTACTGGGAATAGTGTCCACTCGGATGCTGCTATTCCCACTAAGATGGTTGGCTATCTTAGAAACAAACAAGTAAAGTCTACTTTTGTTTTCCTTTATGAAAATAGACAAGAGGAGAACCAAGAAGACCAACCTTAGTCTTGCACTTGATGTCCTCTCCTTCTTGATAGAGCCTCGTCACTTGTGCTTCGTCTTCCCAGCTTCAAAGAGGACTTGTGGAATCACAGCAACATACTACTATCGAAGAAACAAAGATCTATATTCATAAATAACACAAGACCAGATGTGTGTTAACCATACAAATGCATATATAAACAAGTACACAAGAATATGGAGGAAAACTAGAATAACTTTATTAAGATGAAAAGTAGCAAGAGGATTACAACCATATGTTCTAAACCAGCATCATCCTCCAGCAAGAAAGCCCTTCTTCACCTCAAGCAAAGCTTAGATAACCCAACACTATGAATGTACACCAAAAAACCAACAACACTTCTCTATAAGATACAAAATTCCAACCTCTGGATCTCTGTGATGAGGGATCCATATATAGATGATTGAAGGGAGGTGAGTCATCTTCTGGGGTCTTGATTAGTGTCCTCTCTCTGATAGTTCCTTCTTCCACTTGGAGAATGATGATCTCTTA